>JAOBBB020323044.1:247-10519 GCA_025331005.2 Zoanthus gigantus | reverse complement strand
CACTTTTCTAATGGTGGATCCCTAAATGATAATTGCTGCCATCTTGGATTAATTTTCGATTTTTGAGATATTTTCTAAAACTGAGAGATATTATAAGAAATGGATAGGAAATACCATTTTAGGTGATAGAAATGAAAAATACTGGAAAGAAAAAGATCTACGTACAAGAGTTTTATAAAAATCCAAATTTCGTGACTTTCTGTGATGACGTCATCAAATGGTGACGTCATTTAATTAATGTCAAAACACGTATTCATTATCAAGGAACAGTTGTGCGAAAGATTTGGGCAATTGGTCAAGGCGTTCAGATTTGAGGTCAAAAAAAGCGAAGGATGGGGATCTGTTCGACCCCCTCCCCTTTCTGGCTTTTAGGGTCAAGTCAAGTATTTATACACGGTCAAGGTGATATCAATATGTTAAGGGTTAAGTTAAAACAATTATAACACCGCGATACAAACTCAGCCTCAGTAACTAGAAAAAGTTTTGTTTTAAGGAAGGGTTAACTCTCAAAAGTCATCTACTTACTTAAGTGGCGGCAATGATAAAGAGATTTCAAACAGAGTTAAAGAAACCACGCATTGTACTGTAGTTACTCGCTAACTCACCTCAACTAATTGAAGAAAAAATAGCTAAATGAAGTTATACTTTGCTTTGTCACCCTTTTATTCTGTTTCCAAAGTACACTCTGTTTCAAAACGCTTCGTCAATCAAAGTTCCGGCCAAAGCTTCAGCAACTTATTTCTTCAGCAACTTGCTGTTGTCCCAGCCGGACAGCCTCTACACGAAGACCCCCAATACTCTTTTGAACGTACAGTGCGCGGAAGAGCTTTCCAAATTGTTCCGTGATTGTTTGTTGGCCAAAAAACGCTGTTAGATCCACAAGAATGTCTTCAATTTTGTTTCTGTGTATCGTAAAGTAATCAACTTTGTTTTGTAAAATGTATCTCAACATTGCGCAAGTAAACTAAGACCCTTTTCCCCTTACAACAACGTAGGAGTCTTGAAGGTGGCTCCGTCAGTCCATAAATTTTATTCCCGTAACGTGTTAGATGAACATTATAAAATAGGTAAAGTTGGCCATGATTTTAATACTAATAATTTGGTACTGACGTTTGATTTTAAAAGATTTTGAATTAATTTTTCCATTTTTAAAATTCAGTCTCTTTTTCTAAAAACCTTTTTCATGCTTACGTCAGGATGAATCCAGAATTTGACAGTTTAAGGCTGAGAAAGAAAACTAAATGAAGCTTTTTTTTGAAAATTACATATAATTCTGAAAACAATATATCCCGATTATTGTTGATTGGTGCAGCTTTGTCTGTAGTGCTGGCAAGTGAACATAAATGTTTCGATTTTACTTTTCCAGCAGGTGAGAAAGATGTCGAGCGTCTAAACTGACAAGTATCAAGCATCTTAAACAACTTTTAACTGAAAATATCCGCATTTAAGTTTGTTTTATCCATGGTATGGTATTGAAACAATGCAAAAGTTGACTATCAGTGTCACCCAAATGCAGATTAATAGATGTTAGGAACTTAAAATCGCTGAAAACAGAATTAATAAGTACAACAGAAAGTTATTTTTCCTAAAACACGGCTAAAAGTTCTGTTTTGCCGGGCAATTTCGGTTGACTTTTCGAGAAATTCTAATCATTACATTTATTTTCCACAAATTAAAAAGCGACTCAGTTACAAATTGAACAATTTCAAACAACAAATCCTGAAATTGAATATTCAACTCATATGGTTCCCCGATGACACACTAATTTTAGAAAACACATTGAATATGCACCCAATTCAACGTCATGTTTTTCAAAAGCAGAAAGTGAAAAAGGCCAGTTTTCTTGAACTAAATCACATTTATTTTTTTTATGGGACTACTTACAGATTAAATTTTCACAGCTATTAATTTCAAAATAGCTAACCAACAATGAACTTATATATCTTTATTGTTTCGGTTTGGCCATGCCATAATCTAGAGAAACTTTGTGCTTAAATTTAAAGGTTGAAATATCGTTTACAATTAATATAATTTTTGCTAAATTTGGCTGATTAAAAATGTAAAAGATTTTCAAATCAGATAGTGTAAGTCGTTTTTCAAATGCATTAAATGAATGATTTTCAACACCCTTTTTTTTACCAAAATAAACTCGTAAAGATACCATATGCACTTCTTTCTATTTCTACAACTGTTTATCACATATTTAAGACTCATTCTCACGAAAATTGTTTGAAAACGAATTTTTATGACAATCATTTTTTTATGTTGATATTTTATGACAATCATTTTTTCTTACGTTGATAATGATATTGTAACAGAACCAAATTTAGTTTATATAGGGAATACAACGGCAAAACATTGTTTTATTATAACGTCTTTCATAACAAAACGCAAAGAAGTCGGATTTTTTTTTTTTTAGCTTTTACAAGCCTTCGATCGCTTATTACTGAAATACTTCAAAGCTGCCTGATTCTTAATAGATGTATGTTGAAAAGCAATGTAGCAAAATATTTTGGCAATTATACAGTTTACTGAGTTGTTATGTGTTTGAAAATGATACATTTAACTCTTGTGGTTTTCCTAAGATTATTTACAAATGCCAATTAATGAAATCACATTATAATCATAGCCGCAAGTTTTCCTTCAGCTAAAAGCTAGCGCAGTGGAGGCTCTGTCTTACCACAAAGTACGCATCATTTCTAAGCTTAATAATAACTCAAAATTATAAAAAAGAAAAACTCTTTTTTTTTGATACTCTCGTCGTCCTTTTAGTTTTGTTACAAATGTTTCAAAGCTTTGTCTGTTCTACAAACATGTCTTTTCTTATAAGTTACCGATCGCGTCATGGACAATGCTGGAATATTGACAACTACCTAAACATCATTTCAAGCCAAAATTAACTCACCTAATTCTGTATTTAAAAGTCTAAATTTTACTACTGAAAAAGCTAAAATAAGGAACCTGTAGTAAAGCAAAATGGAAAAGCTGTTTAAAAATCATGAAAAAACTGAAATTTAGAAAAAAAGGTCAAACAGTGAAATATTCGCAAGTCGAATTTCGATTTCAGAATCAATATTGTTTGAAATTAAATTTTTAATGCGCAATTTCTACGTCGAAGATCTGCCGTTTCGCTTTCAAAATAAAAAAATTAATATAATTGGAAATCAGTCTTGCAAATATTTGACGAAATAGAAAATTAGGCCTTTATTTGGAAAACTCTTGTTTTCAGTCTCTCAAATGAAATCTCAAACGCCCATCGCTTTATGCCGGATTAATAGCTTGTCCTCAGAATACATTCTCTTAAGCTTCTTCTACTAAAGTTCTCAATTTTATAGAAAACTGGATCAATGCATGGCTTACATATTTTAATTAAGTTCACCAGAATCTAGAAAAACATATGCGAAAGAAGCATTGAGCGGATTCTCTAGAGATTTGGCAGATTCACAAATGAAAGCAAAGAGGCATCGTAAACCATGCTTTCGACGCTCAAAGTTTATATAATATGTTGCCATTTGATTACGCCGGCGAAACTTAGCTACTGAGTTTTATTTCTAAAGGTTTTTTTTATAAATTGTTTGTAGTTGTCGTACCTTCACAGTATATCACTGAACCTTTTTCCAATCCCCACAAAGAAACAACAGGTCGCTGTCAAAAGTACCACCTGTATAGTAATAATTATTGAAATAATGGCGTTTATAATTTCGGCAGAAAAGGAAAAAAGTAACTGAGACCTTAATATAAAAAGTAACAGATATGAAACTTTCGGTACTTACTATCTCAATTGCAGTTCCTTTCTTTATACCTTCCTCTGACGAAACCCATGACTTCATTTGTTTGATTTAAGTGAAATGCTTTGCACAAATAATGCAATTATTAAACATTAAATATTAACCTCTGAAGACACAAATTGAGCTGGTTAGGCACATATATTAGCATTGTCTGTGTTAATAATTCTTTATGATATTGTTTACGTACTCTGTAAAACATGTATGAAGATTGGCTGTCAGTTTTTGTATCAGGTATGTAGAAAACCGCTAAAGTTGTATAATAATTACTTCTAAAATTGAGTTTATGAAAAAAAAACATAAATTTTAGTTAAGTAAGTATACTTAATATTAATAGCAATTATATCCTTTAGGGCCTTTTTAAGATATGGAAATAGACCAAATTCGATTTGTTGTACCTTTTTTACAGCATTGAAATAATAAGAGATGAGAGTGCATATAGTAAATAACAAAATCTGCCCCGAACGTAAACTAAAACATTTTAGCACCCTTTTAAAGTCTCGTGTTTAAAACACCATTAATGCAAAAAATATGAGATTATAAATATCAATATCAAAAGAATATATCTACTAACTTATCATTTACAGAGCCGTATAAAGAGCAAATGATAAGATTCGTAGTTATCGAATTGCTTTTAAAACAAAAAAGCCAAAAACGTGAATCAACCTTTCTAGTTTTGTACACTGTGTAAAGCACATTCTTTTCGAAACTTACGCTAATAATCACAAGTGAGATTGTCACCAGTTAGAATATATATAGCTTCCCTTCATTGGTGTAAAGGTGTATAGGACAAAATTCATGATTATGAACGGCATAAGAACACCAGCATGATGGTTCTCACAGCCTCTCAATTATTAAGTCCAAGTGATTGATGTTTTAAAACTACAACAGACTGGTAAATTAAACTTGAGTTTTTCCATTTAAATCGACATTGTATAAACTTTAGGTTTCTCAAAAATTTTTACACGAAGAAGAATGTATATTATTAAGAGAAACGTAACTTTATACCAAGCATAGATTTATTCTCTTGCTCTCTCCTTTTATCAAGATAGTTTCTAAACGGACAATCAGCTTTTTGTTTCGGTTTTCTTTTTGTATAAGTGTTTATCTAGTAAATCCCTAAAAACCACTTTATGTAATAACCGTTGTCCTATAGTTTACGTAACAAGTGTTTTCGGTTGAAGGTATAATAAATATTATATTACCAAAGTAAGAATCACGCACTAAAGAAACAAGGTTAGAACTAACACTAGTTGTAATGCCATTTTTTAGCCTGGGTAGTCTTAGTGGTGACGAAGGGGGGAAGTCGGTACTGTTCGAACCCCATAAAAAGACTGGGAACGAAAAAAACTAAAAGGTAGCAGAGTAGAAGGATTGGAGATGAAGCCTAGTCCACCTTCAAGCAAATTAAGACCCCGTCCATACGAATCCGGCTATTTTTGAAACCACATATATTTTTATGCGGACCAGCCGTCCGTCCACACGAATCCAGTGAATCCGCTGACCGAATCCGCGTCTTTTTTTAACTGCTCTCCAGTGTGGATTTTAATTTTAAATCCGCCGAATGGACTGATTCGTGTGGACACACGAAACCTGATATTTTCGAATACGCTGACATCATGAGGTCGGGTCCAGACCGCTAAATCAGAGCTCGGGCTCAATTTGTGCACGCCCATTGGCCAGTATTTTAAAAACAAATTCAATTCGTTAGAGCTTGCAAATTCATGTGCATGGCTAACCGGAACCTGGAACGATTGATGGATTTGTGCACGTGTGGACGCAAATATTTTTATACGGTTCGTGCGGACGGATTTTCTAGTTCTACCTCCTAAAATAGACCGATGCATCATCAGAAGCCATTTGGAAACAGCACGCAATGAAATGAAGATAGAGAAACGTTTGTTTAAATGTTGTTCCGGATACTTAGTACATGGTAAGGACATACTAAAGCACGGATCTGGCCAATAGAAAAAAAATCAAAAGTCTCAATGAGACTACTCACGGATACTGCGCACAAGTTGCACTGCAATTCAGACCAAAACTAGCATCCTCCACAAACAACTTGTTCAATATTCGTGTCAAAGAGTGCGAGTGTTGTTCCAGTTTTCCCTTTGCTTTTGTCAATTCGGCGAATACTGATACGGATCAGCATTCGAGTAGCAAGCAATGAAACGAATTCCCTAAACGGCGGAATTAAATAATCGAACTCAAGATTGCTTGAGCGATAAAACTAAAGGAGAACAAGTTTCCGTAAATTGATTAACATTGCGGATCGAGACACTTTATTATACAAACTGCGCAAAGCAGGCCGGAAAATTATGTTGCTTCATGCACAAAATATATGTTATGCAAATGAAAAGTCCCAGCTATAACTCACTGCTTTTCCTTCGGAGTCAAAACGACCCAGAAATTTTAGTATTGAAAAAAGTTAAAAACGCCCTATGTGCAAAAGCTAACAACACTAAGTAGCCGTGAGTCGGTAACTATAGATCAAGCTTTAAAATGATTTTATTCTTACAACTAAATAAAGACTAGATTATCATTTTCTGTTGAAGTAATCGTTTTCCTTAATTACGATCGATTTTATATTTTCCGTGATAGATTGCATATTTGTTTACATTCTGTCCCCAAATGCAAGGAGTCTTTTACTTTGAATTCCCAAACTAGGAACCAGGTTCCCACTCGTTTTGCTATCAGGGAATTAGGTTTTTGTTTCATTTTACCTTTTTTCCGACCGACCGAGCAAATCCTTCGAAATTAACGTTAGGAAGGAACCAGTCCACTGCGTTTAAAAAGGATTTGTTTGTGATCATCAGAGCATAACCGTGGCAATATCTCAGCACTGATTGTTGGCAAATGCTAATTTTGGCATGGAGGTATCTTTCATCTTGCTTTTTATAACCAAATTAGTAATTTCACAAATCAAATTTTGTGACGTCATCACTTTGGTATTCTATTGGCGGAAAATGGATAAGCAATGACTTAAAACTTGAATAAGTTTTCAGACAAAAGAGCGTGAAACACTAGTCTTTCAAAATTTCAAGCCTTGAGTTATCAAGAGTTATTTTATTTTGCCAACTTTTCATTACTAAATGGAATACCATACTTAGGCCTCGTACTTTCTGGGGAAGATTGTTTTGCAAAACTCTTTCAATATCTAAAACCTCTCTTTATGAATTGGTTATATAGAGTGACCGAAACAGGCCTAAAAAGTCAAAAATATAAACTAGGTTCGCTTAAGGAGAATATATAGACATTATTAAGAATAAAATACTCTAAATAAAAATTATCTCATGAAATGACGGATTCATGTGACATCCGTAATTGTCTTTGAGCCCCTTCAGATGGCGGTAGTTTTCAATTAAATTTAGTGGAGCTACTCAGTACTGTTGTAAGTTTGCTCTCGCATCTTTTAGTTCAATATAATTTACATTTATATTTAATGGAAATGTAGAAGAATTTCGTTTGAACTTTGCTCTTTGATCTTCAGGATAATTTACTATTACATTAAATTTACTAGTGACTTGTTCCATTTGGAACTTGCTCGTTCTGTTCAGAAGATAGTCTATACAATAATGTTTAGTAATGGACTTGTTCCAGCTTGGAATTTGCTCTCTTTGTTCAGGTCAGTTTACAATTATATTAACAAATATTGGACCTATTCCACTTGGTCCTTGCTTGTTCTGTTCAGAAGACTGAGTCTACAATAATGTTTACTAGTGGACTTGTTCCACCTCTTTTGCCACTATATATTGTTGTGCCCCTTCAGTTCAGCATTAGAATGAATCAGGAACTATCCTCACAATCCTGCACAGTGACTCAGTTGTATAGTTTATACAACAACTTCGCCTTCTTGTTCTTTTTCTTTATTTGTTTTACTTGGAAATGGCATCATTCGGTAGTTTGAATCTGAATCGTTGATAAGTGCTCGTTTTGAAGCTATGTAAAAAATAATATTAAATTTTTAATAAGTAGCAGGTAAAAATTGAATTTTAATATATTATTATTAAAGCTTGTTATTTTCAAATAAACTTGAATTTCAAGATATTGTCACCATATGTATTTTTATAGATTATCATACATTAATATATATAAAGAATATTAGAGGAGGACATCATGGAAAAGTTAAGTTTAGTTTTCCTATTAAAAATCTTTATTACACGTGAAAGATTATAATTTCAACACTTGATAAAAAAACTTGTAATCCCACTACGCCTTCTGATCTCCTTCGTTGCTACCGTTGATACTAATTTTTAAAAAAGCGATTACTAGTAAGAATAGTTATAAATAAGACCTAAGACTATCTGAGACTAATATTATGATAAGGAATAAGATTTAAATAAACTAAGACTAATAAAAAGAAGAGGAATAAGAATAAAACTAATAAGAATAAGAATAGCAGTATAAGACTAAGACTAAGCCTAACAACAAAATTTTAATAAGAATAGGAATAAGATTAACACTTATAATAAAACTAATAAAAAGAATAAGAACAAAAATAAAAATAAGGTTATCAATTATATATTAATATTAAGAATATAAATAAAATTGAGGCTAAAACTAACACTAAAAAACTAATAAAAAGAATAGGAATAAGAGTAACACTTATAATATAACTAATAATAAGAATAAAAATATAAATAAGGTTATCAACAAGACTCGTATTGAGAATATAAATAAAATTAAGGCTAAAACTAAAACTGAAAAAATTAATAACAAGAATAGGTCGGAATAAGAGTAAGAATAATAACACTAGTAGTAACAAAATGTCATTAATTATTAGTAGCAGTATATTAGATTTCTGTCAACGATAACCAGAAAGGAAGTAAATGGAACTAAATATTTCACGTATCCTACGGAAAGGAATAAAAATAATATATATAGATAAAAATTAAAAAAAGAAATAAAACATGTTCTCCGTGCATTCATAGCCTGGTGAAAACCGAGGCAACAGATCACTGAAAATCCGTGACGCAATTGAGAACATGTTTTACTTCTTAAATGAAAATAATCTAACCAGCTACATCACTGAGTACTGCAATGCTCAATCTCTTTTTCAAACCAGAGAAACTACCCTGCACGGAACTTTATCGTTTTTTTTTTGTTTTTTTTTTTCAACTTTTGTATAACATTTGCTAATCAGGGGAATTAAACCAGCACTTGGACTACTAAAGAGGGTCAAAGTCTGTATCATTGATAACACGTAGACAATGGAACTTAGGGAAAAAAGGTGTTAGTTTTACAATCACATTTGTGTTTTGCTCTTTGGTAACGTCTCACATTAATTAAACATAAATTAGCATTAATTAAACTTTCATACTTTCTTCATTAATTCCCGATGACTCTTGGAGTTGTTTCTTGTTGTTGCTGTGTCTTCTGCACTTAGAAATTTGTGCATAGCTTCCAAAAACACAAAGAAGCAAAAAACAAATTGCTACGGCTGATATCAAATACTGATATTCCGGCGACTTGCCATCAAATAGGTTGATAATGGCGCCATCCTTTTCTTTAGACTTGATCGACTCCGTGCTCTGTAAAACGAGAAATGCAACCAGGATATTTAGTTTGTCTGTTCCCTGCAAAGCTTTAGCTACGCAAGTCATTTACAACAGTTATTGCTTTGATACGGTAATATGATGAATTTAGTATTTGGTGAGCCATCATTGAAAGCAAGTAACTATAGATAAAACTTAAGTCCTATAACTAAGTAATTGACATTACCATTTAAATCTACTGTGAATAATAATTTGCCTGAATGGCTGAATAGTGTCATAGACCTCAACGATACGACACAACTAATAATTAGGATCTAATTGCTGTATGCTATGTTGTGCTGCACAGGGCCGAAACACCTTTCCACAGCTGAAAAAAAAAACATTATATATTCAATGACTACTAACTACGTGTCCTAAATGCAAAAATGTTTTGGCTGTAAGTATACGTAGCACTAGCACGCACGCGCAAACGCTAATCTATCTATAATAGATATTATTTTTCACACCACGTCCCACAGCCACAGACTTTACAATTCCCAATTAAATGTTTCAATGTTAATTGTTCATGATTTTGATTGTTAACTAGATTTTATGAAAGGTGAATTAATCAACATGATACTACCGTGGGACAAAGAAAAAAGTCTGAGATCCCTAAAGGATTTGAACCCATGACTTCCAAATCATCATGGAGTACCAGTGAGATAAAGACGGTGAATTTTCCAAGCAGTATGTAGGATACCAATGATAGTCCCTTAACTACAGTGATACTCCCTTAACTACAGTGATACTCCCTTAACTACAACGATACTCCCTTAACTACTGATGACACTTCCTTAACTACTGATGATACTCCCTTAACTACTGATGATACTCCCTTAACTACTGATGATACTTCCTTAACTACTGATGATACTCCCTTAACTACTGATGATACTCCCTTAACTACTGATGATACTCCCTTAACTACTGATGATACTCCCTTAACTACTGAT
>JAOBBB020322958.1:0-10520 GCA_025331005.2 Zoanthus gigantus | reverse complement strand
TATCAACAACCAACTTCTCCTTATATAACACATACAAAATATGACATTTGGTGATGAGAAAATGAGAATTGATCAAAGCCAACTACTGAAGATTAAAAGTCAAACTCCCTCATAATTAATTTGTTCAATGAAAAGTATGGGCTCAGGTTGGGAGAATTTAAAAATACAACTGGCACTGAAAGGGTTAAGGGACACAAACTACCACACCAGTAGCAAGGTATAAACACCAGCGCGGTAGGTTTTTACCTGAAGATGACTTAAAGTCGAAAATAACCATTTTAGTTTTCTTTTTTAACATTTTAACCAAGCCTTTTTTTTTTATGTCAAATATTCTAGCGAAAATATTAGGTCAACATTTACCAACCTAATCGGATAAAAGTGCATTATATTTTCAAGAAAACAATACAGTATAACGCGTATCACGCACGCTTCCTTAGTGTCATATAATTAGCATTCTGCGAGTATTTTTATATTCTTCGATGTTTTTTTAAAGCCCTCTTCTGGGTTTTCAAAAAATTCTGAATAAAAATATTTTGTTCTTTGCACTAAAAAAGAAAAGAGCCAAATTTTTTTGCTTTCTTTGTGTTTGCTGGAAATGCTTCTTAGTTCAAAGCAAAATTTCCTCGCCTGAAAAAGATGGAAAACGCGACGCCACTTTGACAACGGGAGATACGGGAGCCAAACAAATTAGAACATCTTGCAAGTGTAAATGCTAGAAATTGCCTTTTTAATAAAAATCAAGTTCAAAAATCCAAGTGTACTAGCTACTCGTTAAACAAGTCAGATCTGATCTTTACCTAAAGTTCCGTTGATTTTCACGCTTCTTAAATTTCTTTAAGTTTAAAATTAAAGAGTTAAAAATTTTAATTCAGCTGTTAAAGACGCGTCCATATTTCTACATTTCTTTTACTTGTAGTAACAGCAATGTCTGGAAAGGTTATAACAAATTTATTGGACGGGAAATACTATGAATATTCTAGAACCATTTTAAAACCATTCTGCCGCACGTTTACAATACAAATCTACATCTAAATCTATTTCCCGCAATATCCCTAGGGCTTGTAACGCGGGTGGTCGGTCGGCAATAAACAAAAACAAAAGCATTCAAGGAACACTTTATAATGAATAATCATTTAATATCAGCAAACAGCTGGAGTCTGCTAGGCAACCCTAAAATCAACCATTGACAATGCGAGTTTTATCTGTTACACAAATTCTATTTACAGTTTTCATGTTTGAAGAATTGTTCCTTCTTCTAAATGCTAACAGAACGCTACCTCCCAGCCGTTAGCCTAAATCAGTCAGAGCTATCAAGGTCCTGCATGCTAGCTGAAAAAAAAATGGAATGACCTTCATTTACATGCAAAGTAAAGAAAGTCTTCTCTCGAGCAAGACTACAGACCATATGGGCAACCTTTAAGTAAGATGTTCGTCATTTATCTTAACATATCTAACAACGCCATATTCGCCTTTAACACCCGACAGCCATATTGTCTGCGGAGACTAAAAATACTTTGTTTTAGCACCCCAAGGCTTGCAGCCATAAAAATGGGAGCAAGGCTTAGGGCGGTGAAACAAAGCTTTTTTAGTCTCCGGGAACAATATGGCTGCAGTGTGAAAAGGCGAATTGCATCACCAAGTTTGTAACTAAAGTTAATATTTTACTAAACTGCAAGTCCCTATCCAGTGACAATTACAATTTGAGGAACTGTATCAAAGATAACTTGAAAGAAGAAAAAGATGGTATCGGGGTGAAGTACTTAAGCAACAGCTTAGAACCAGCACCAGCGAGAATTCCGCTGAGGAAGCTCGCTCCATACAAAAGCTAGATAATTTCCGTAAAGAAGGAGAAAAAAAGTAGCTCAAGGATATAAGCAATATCTTCAAGAGATGGATTGTGCAGCTCTAGGAGTGCGTGTAGAAGAAGACAAAATAGAACTTTTTGGATCTATACAGCATTTGGTTCCAAAACAACCAAGTTAATGTTGTATTTCTAGTAGTCACTATTCATGTATTATTCACATACTGACATCAGGTAAGGGACGAGGAAGATGGGTGAAATATCGAACACGTGGGATTGAGCTTCCAGAATCGCAATTCTAAGTCAAAGATCAATGGTAGCTTATCACACTACTTACGGAAAAGAGCTCATTTTTAGCCCATCCAAGCACGCGCATGCACCAGCAATGAATGAGTATCGTGGGGGTGAAATGTCGACGGAAGTGGTTGTAGACCGAAATTTGTGGACGGAAGTGAAAGTGTCCTTCGAGCGTGGCTACATGGTAGACTTTAGTGTGCACGGACCTAATTTGAGGCCCGTATTGACCTTTTTTTATTTTAGTTTTTTTTCTTTTTCTTTTTCTAAACTTAAAATTGTCTATAACGCCTTTTTCTTACTTTATAATACAATTTAATATTAAACCATTTGTAAAAAATTGATGATTTAATCATTAGACTGCTTAATATTATTGCCTATCACACGAATGAGCTGGCTCTAAGAGCTCTTTGATTTATATTCATTTATTATGGTTCTTTATTTCGAGATTATTTTTTCTTGAGTGTAAATTTTTACATTTCAATATTACAATTTCTAAACTATTAAACAAATCATTAACTAAGTGACAAATAAAATAAAAGGGAAAAAAATGTAAACAACTCAAATTGTATATCTCTCTAATTATCTATTTATCTAAGAGGCAGTTATAGTTTTACCTTTCTACCTTTCTACTTCCTTTATGAAAGCATCCCACTTTTTGCAGTGATACTCGAGATTATTTGCTTCTTTAGCAATAATATATTTTGTGATATATAACGTCTTTAAACGTTGCATCAACAGGTGAAATGTTAATGGCGTTTCGCTAATCTTACAGTAGCAAATAAATAATTTTCCATATAAAATCAAGTGATTGATTAACAGGTTATGTTCATTGACTTCAAAACTTCTAAAGAAATTGTATTTTATATTTAGAGGATTCAAAGTTACTTTGAGCCTGTTTGGAAGCAAATATACTCCATCCGAGAACTCCTGTACGGTTGGGCATTGGAAAAAGAAATTTTAGTGTTTCAGTCTTTTCTTTGCAGAAATAGCAAAGATGAGAGTGAGTTTTTCTAATCTTATGGAGTAAACCGCTTGTACATATTATTCTATTTAGATTCTCGCAGTTTAGTGTGTAGAATTGTTTTAAAAGGTAATGCAAAAATCTTTTCCCTATCTAGTTTAAAAGTTTCTGTACATAAATCAAGTTTTGATTCAACACCACGGGATCTGTCGTCTTAATTCCAAACTCTTTTAGTTTATTGCGCTAATCCAAGGGAATTGCTTGAATAAACAAAAACTCAAGTAATTTTCCATTGGTGCCGTTGTTGCTGGTAGATAACTGTTTGTCAAGTCTAAAGTTTCCTTCCCTATCAAACAAGTTCCAACCTGTAAATAATCCCATATCCAAAGGTGTTGGTTGTATATTGATTTCTTGTCAATACAGACAAACTTATTGTTCCAAATAATTTCTCTAGCTATTACTTCTGGTGAATTTGGATCAAATCGCCTGGCAGATGTCCACACATTAGCACAATTTATGCAAAGAACACATATTTCAACGTTGCTAAAAGCTAAATCCGTCACGGGCCAAGTGGCCCATGGAGCCAGCTCTTATCTCTGGTTTCTGTAGTGTTAAGCGGATGAGAGTCTTTGACTTACCCTGGACGGGACACTAATCCATCGCAGGTTAGCTCCCAGCAGACGCTGGTACTCATTTACCAACCCCGGAAGGATAAAAGCTGAGTCAGCTTAGGCGGGAAAGAAGGTCGCACTGATAGTCAAATTTCAGCAGAGCAGAGGATTAGACTGTGGACCTTGTGGTCAGATGATCATACCAACTGCACCAACCACACACGCCCATTTTAAGATTGGATAGCCCAAATTAAACGCAGTGCCTACTCGCCAACTGCCTCCAATACCTCTTTTCTAACGTATTTAACGAGTATAAAATGGAAGCACCTTTGCATTTGTATAACCACTCTAAGGAACTCAAAGAAAAGGTAGAATCTTCTAACTGTTTTGAAACGTAAGTAACCTAAAAATGATCACCTAAAAATGATCGCCTAATATTGTAAACGTTTCTAAAAACGTATGCACTACTGTGTAGGTTTGATTAAATTGTTAAAAGTCAAAATATATCTAAAGTGAGCTCATTAAATACACTTTACTAAATGCCTCACTTAGTCCACTTAACTCAGTTACTTTTTCTGCACTTTCAAGCATCAATGGCACCTTTCAATCTATTTGCTGGTCAAGAATCTGCCATGCAACGGATATGAAGTTGCCACTGGCACAACTGCGACTGCTAACTCTTTAAAATCTTTGGCATCTAGAGTAAGGAGGGAAGTTGTATCATTTTTCACATCAATAACAGCAGACAGCACCACCCCATCATCTTCGCCATTAGGTTCGGGAGCTTCAACAAAAACCGGTTCGGATGGGTATTTGCCAGGTTCATACCAAATTTTTGATTCTTTGGTGTCCAGGTCAACCTTGACAATTTGGTCAAAAAAGACGGATTCACCAGTACTTGAGGTGCCGTTACCATATAGGTATCTGTATGGTTTGCAATTATAGCTAACATAATTAAACTGTGGCAACTCCAGACCACGAAACAACAGCTCAAAATCAAGACCATCTGCTTTTTGAGGGAGGATTTTGGTTTTATTTGGTTCCCCAAGCTCATGCAGTGGTAGACTATACCGCCTGACATCACTGATTGATAATCCGTTACCAGATCTAAGATTGTGAAGGTAAAGTTCCTGTACAAGACTTGCATCTTTGTATCCACACAAATCAATTACAATATTTTCCGAATCTTCATCTTCATACGCATTAATATGGTGAAAACAAAAAAATGGCTGAGATTTAAATTTCCCAATTTCGTTGCCAGTACTTCTGTCAATGACGTGGAAAATGGAGAGCTGATCAGCATCCCAGTAAAGTGCATCTTCAACAGTATAACCAACGATGTTCTTTAAGAGGAGCTTCGCAATTGAAAACATTAATGGATTCTCTACGACAACGAAGTAATTCTCTGTCATAGCAAAGCTGTGCAAGTATGCAAGATTGCTATATGGAGAAATGGTACAAATTGCCTTTCCATCGTCAAAGGGTTTTTCACTTGGGTCATCTGACTTTGGGGGAATTTCGGAGAGCACCCATTTACAGCACCTTCCATATGCAATCCTGATATTGTAGACTGTTCCATCGTTTGCCTCGTGAGGATGGGCAATTGCAGCTGTGATGTTACCCTCAACTGTGGAACAAGCAATATTAAACATTATTAGTATCATATATGACCTCGTTGGAGCTCATTAAGTTGATATCCCCATTTACCCCATGTTAGGTATCTCGGATCCCAGAATCCAGGTCAAGAAATCCAGAATCCTGGAAAGCAGACGTTTTGGAATCAAGAATCCACTAAGATGGAATCTTGAATCCACTACTTGGGATCCAGAGTCCATATCATGGAATCCGGAATTCAAAACTGTCACGGATTACCTAAGATGGAGGAGCCTGGCGAATTTCATCAATGCCGCCAGTATGTTAGGTTTGTTTACTTTGATGGCCAGCGACCAAGCTTACTTTGAGAGTTGCGAGACCTTGGAACGTATCTGTTGTTCCTCCATCTAGTTTTCGGATGTGACAGCATTCTAAATCAAAAGCAGTTTGTGTATGACTGGCTTAGTATTGGCTTACACTGTAGTGGTGCAAGTTCTGACTTATCCAGTAATGTTACAGTCTAGATACGAACCAAAGCTGTTAATTTAACTTTTCTCATGTTCACTTCATTTGTTATTTGAAATTTATAAGCTGTTACTTTTATTGAGAGTAACAATTGTGCACAAATTGCCATTGTTCTATAACAAATCAAAATAGAGAAGGTGTGCATATAAAAATTGGGGTGACTATTTAGATAAGTACTTACTAGAAGTTCACATATTTGGTAAGGTTGTTAGTTGAATTAAAGGGGAACTTAAACTGGAAGGGATCCGCTTTCCAAATAAGCAGCTGAAGTATAACAGAACACACAGAATCTGATACATCCCTACTACAAGGATTTTTAAGTATTTTCTATTATTTTGTATTTATTTTTTAGATGCTAAATATTCAAGCATGCCTCTTGTTGCTTACTGTTAAATAATATCCTTCATCCACCAAAACCTCGAACAACATCAACGGCCTAGAATGGATGTTTCCTTTTGGAGGGGAACAAACAATTTTTTTTTAAAATGATGAAATGATAATACCATTATGTCCATATGGTGAGGCCTTCAAAGATTTTCTAGCACAGCTTAGTATAAAACAAAAACTATGGATGTGCATTGATACCAATTTTTTTTTTCTGAACATTTAAATACATTGACTGATTTTTGCACATATTTTGACTGTCTGACATGAAAAAATGTGATTACTTTTTTCCTGATATTTTAACTGGCTGGACAAAGAGTAAAAGTTAATATTTACCTGTTATTTAAAATATCTACAAAAAAAGGGGAAAACAAGGCCTCTGTGCCCCCTAAAGATTTCTCTCCCAATTTATTATGTCTTTTACTTGTTAAAGAAATTTAGTTTTACTTAACAGTGAAATATGCAGTGCATTAATTTATTTTATGATTAATATACATGCAACAATTAGTATCCATGCATTTCAGAACAGTTACAAGTTTTTGTACTTCATTTCTGCTTTATTTTGAGTAAATGTAACACACAAGTTTAAGAATAAACATTTATTTTGACACTGATAATTTCATTTTAAAAGTAACTGCACTCGCTTTATAAGAACATGTTTTTTGAAATCAGACTGAACGTTTTCTTAATTTGGTGGTGATTTAAGCATCAAAATATTCTTAAAATGATTTTAATTTATTTAATTTATTGATTGTAATATGATCCAGGGTGCTTAGCTTTGAACCACTTTTCCCAAGCGCTTGGTTTTATGCGGAAAGATTTTAGCTTTTTAGACTTTCTGGCATAGTAGTGAGCCTGACGGATTTTCGGCAATTTTGAGAAGAACGGAGAGAGCAATGGTGAGAGCAATGTGTGGTGCAAAGCTAATGAAGAAAAAGAGGACAGAGGACCTAATGGAGACGTTGGGATTGAGGGAAACAGTGGTTCAGATGGCAAAGGCGCATGGAGTGAGATGGTACGGGCATTTGTTGAGGAGGGATGATGGGCATGTTTTGAGAAAAGCGTTGGAGTTTGAAGTGAAGGGCAAGAAGAAGCGAAGACGACCGAAGAAGACGTGGAAGACGCAAGTAAAGAAGGAGACCAAGAGTGTTGGTTTGGAGAAGGAGGATGTCTTGAATCGAGAGAGATGGAGAGTGGGGGTTGGAGAGATTGCTGTTAGAGTGGGGTAAATCCGGCCACCACCGTTTACGGAGATAAACCCGGACCATAATTGGATTGATTGATTGATTGTTCTTATTCTTCAACTGTGTACTCTCTGTGCTGATTAAATCCCCATTCCCTCAGTTGGCGTGTTGCAAATATCTAATAATGCCAGTTTTGTGTCGACGCTGGAATCAAAGGCTTTTGGAAGGATAGACTTGGTTGTCTTTACACTATTTTCGGCTTTACCACTGGTTTGGGGGTAGTGTGGCGAAATTGTGGTATGTCTGAAGTTATAGCTCTTAGAAAATCTTGTAAACTCGTCAAACTGAACTCTATTATCTGTAGAAACCCTGTCAGGTGAGTCATATGGAGCCATGAGTGCCTTTATTTTATTGATCACTGCTATCGTTGTCGTTCGTGTCAGTTTGTCCACCTCGAAGAAACTGGAGTACCTATTTGTAGTTACTAGATAATTCTGACCACAAAATTCAAACAGGTCGATTGAAATTCTTTGCCAGGGCTGTGATGGTAGTTCATAACTAATCAGGGGTTCTCTTTGTTGTTCACACTTGTAGGCATTGCAGGTGCATTTTAGGCAATTGTAGGCATTACAGGTGCATTTTAGGCAATTGTAGGCATTGCAGGTGCATTTTAGGCAATTGTAGGCATTGCAGGTGCTGTCCTTGGAATTATGCAGTATGATATCTTTGTTCTTTCCTAGCCAATAAAAGGTCTCTTATGCCCTTCTGTGCAGGGTTGTTCAAAAGCTGGTTAATTAACCCTGGATTAGGCAAAAATTTAAGGACCGTTTTCTCTTTAAGAAAAAGTTAACGATTCTATTAGATTACTGTTTGGGTTTTCAAAGGAAAAAAGTTGAAAATCTCAAAATTACAGCTGAAGTCCTTCCCTGTAAGGTTTGAAACAAGACAATGGGTTAGTGCTAATCGGCTATTGAACAACTGGGCATTGAGTGTCCCTGTATACCTTAGTGGCTGAGAAACAGCTTTTGCAAAACTTTCAGTCTCGCACTCGTTGGAACAACTACCGTCTCTCATCTTTATATACAAGGCCGTTCTGAGTTGTCAGTTTCAACTTCTGTTGGTGATCTGTTGTCTATAAATATCGCTTCCTCTTCGTCAATCTCTCTCTTACAACTGCTTGTAAGAAGGTAAGCCCTATTCAGCGTGTCCGCAACATATAACTCTGTTTCTTTTTTGTACACAACTTTAAGGTCAAATTTCTGCAAACGCAGAAGCATGCGTTGCAGTCGCTTTGGCGCATCGAGTAGGCTTGTTTTCATTGTGCTATGTATAGGCTTGTAGCACTTTGCGGCCGTAAGTGTAAATTTCAAACTTCTCCAAGCCAAAAGCAACGGCTAAGAGCTCCGATCCTTTTCTATTTGTGCGTACTGAAACTCAGTGGCAGTCAGGGAGCGAGATGCATATGCTATTGGGTTCCCTTTTTGGATCAATCCCGGTTTCTGTTAAACTACTCACCCATCCCTCCCTAAGGTTGGGATTAGGGTTAGTTGGGTTAGAGTTAACCCAAACCCTATGAAGGGGTGGGTAAGAAGTTTACCAGAAACCGGGAGTGATCCCCCTTTTTTGGAGGCAAGCACCAAGGCCACTCTTGGAGGCATCGCACTGCAGGACAGTAGGAAGTTTAGAGTTGAAAAATTTTAGGACTGGTGCTTGTTTTTTTTTTATCTCACTGAAACACTTTCCATGCACATGCTCATCCCTGAAATACTGTTTCTTCCTCTTTCGGAGGGTAGTAGTTAATGCTACGTTTGGTGCAAATTTCTGTACACAGTTAGCCATTCCTAGTCCTCTTAGAATGCCCTGTTTGTTGGAGGGTTTTGGTATTTCGCGTATGGCCTTTATCTTCAGTTGGATTAACTTGAAAACTTTCTGCTGAGACCACGTGGCCAAGGTTGTTCACTTCCGATTGATGAAACTGCATATTTTATGAATTGAGGTTAATGCCTCGCTCACGAATTCGATTGAGGAATGCTACTAACTTCTTGTCGTGATCAACTAGATTCTTCGTCAGTGTCTCGTGAACCAAACACAAGTATATCATCAGCAACTGCCTCATCTGCCTAGCCCTATGCTCTCCAAGGCAATGTCCATTCGTCGCTGGAAATCTTCCAGTACTGGTGTCACCCCGAAAGGGAGGTACTGCCATGAACACTCCCATGGTGTCCCAAAAGTGGTCAACTAGCTGTGCCAGAATCCATTTCTTGTATCTAGGACTGAAAATGCGTGCTTTGGATAGCAGTGGCAAGAAATCGTCAATGGATTGAGAGTCGGTACGCAATTCGTTTGAGTACACTATTCAAGGGTTTTGGGTCAATGCACAGACTGATCTTTCATTTTTTTGGTTTTGACTACATTTGCAATGACTTATTCAGTTGGACGCGGACGACCTCGGTTATCGGATCTGCAAGTTAATCAGTCTGTCTAACTCATGTTAAAAGTGTATACCTCAGTTGTGGCTTTTTTATGTATAAAATGTCCTTATTGGCAAAAAAAACTGATCGCGATTTTTTTTCATGGTGTAATTTGCATTTAAACTTTTTAAAGAACCACTTCTGGTTTCACCTTGACCGAGTACCAGTTCACACACACTGAGCGGGTTTTGAGCATCTAGATGGGCAAGACCTGTCCTGCATACTCAAGAAACGAAAATAATTTTATTTCATACAAACTGAAATCTTTTGCACAGAATCGATAGCACGAAAGAATCATACGCAATTTTTTTCATCCAATCACAAGCGCGAAATGGCTTTATCACACGTGGGAAAAGCGTTTCGTCCAATCAGAAAATCCCTTTGCGCCTGCTCCACAGGCTAATTCGGAAC
This sequence comes from Zoanthus gigantus, assembly GCA_025331005.2. Taxonomy (NCBI): domain Eukaryota; kingdom Metazoa; phylum Cnidaria; class Anthozoa; order Zoantharia; family Zoanthidae; genus Zoanthus; species Zoanthus gigantus. The sequence goes on along the minus strand of JAOBBB020322958.1, from coordinate 282 downwards.
GTTTTCACACTGTTGTTGGCGCCTCTACAATATTGGGGACCTTTAGCAATAAGGACGGCGACGGCGACGCCGACGGCAAAGAACAATACTAAATACAATAACTGCACGTTGGAATGCTTCGAGCTCGGCACCTGCAAGTAGTTGTCGCTAAAATTAGAACGTGAAAAGACATTTTTTGGAGTTCTCAGGACTGCAAGGATGTAATAACAGATAAGTTCTTGGTATTTGTTTAGCTTCATGGAGAAACATTTAATCGCTTTCTGCTCACAAGGTTTAAGGCGG
>JAOBBB020322874.1:0-10520 GCA_025331005.2 Zoanthus gigantus | reverse complement strand
AAGCGAAAATGCCACTGCCCTTAGCCAATCAGATTAAACCTGTAATTAGTAGATTTAAATTAAGCGAAAATGCCACTGCCCTTAGCCAATCAGATTAAACCTGTAATTAGTAGATTTAAATTAAGCGAAAATGCCACTACCCTTAGCCAATCAGATTACAGAAATTCCTCCTTAGTATTACAAAAAGGAATTATTTTCTATTCTATTATTTATGATAACAAATGTTTATGTTTTTAGGAAGCTTTTGTTATTGAAATGTGATTTTGACCACAATTTTGTTCCTAAGGTGGAAATTCGAAAACTATAACACAAAATGTTCTTACCTACATGCCCGTCATTCCCTCAACTTGGGATTAACGTTATCATTAAAACAACAGAAATTAGCATGTTATAGAAGGATGAGGCCAATACGTTTTGGCGTAGGACCCATCTTTAACTAAAAGTTATATTTTTACAACATATTAATTTTTAAGGATATTCCCAGCTCTCCTGTGACTTGAACATTTGTTTGACCTTTTTTTCCCACCAAAGCTAACTTAACTTTCCATCTTTATGTAGTCGCTGCATAGAGTGCTAGCATGCATTCTGCTGGGAACTAACCTGCAATGGATTAGTGCCCAGTCCAAGAAGAGGGGGCAGCTGGAAAGTCTTTCTGAATTGGATAAAAAAAAACAAAAGAAACATAAATAACAATAAACCTTACTCCAACCCCACAATGGAACTCCGTGTTAACGCGAACTAGTAAAATTACAGCTTTAGAGGAGTACTTACTTATTGAAAAAGATTCAAAGACTCTCATCCGCTTAACACTACAGAAACCGAAGCTAAGTACCGGCTCCCTGAGTGATTAGTCTTGCAAATGGCAATTTTATTTAGTTAAGGATGTACTGCATAGTTTATGTACCCCACCACTATTCAATTTGTCACTTCCAGGTCCGATTTGCCATCCGACGTCTGTATTTGATTATGTTGGGCAGCCTCGCGTCTTTGATCTAGAAGAATATGGCGAAGAACCTCTACAGCTGCCGCCCCTGGTGGTTGAGGGTCCACCGCACAGATCGGGAATTTTCTCTCACCTGATGGGAAGATCGGTTCGCCAAGAGAGTGATGGCAAGGATATTATCTTTCTTTTAAGCTCTGGAAAAGTTACAAGCTTTGCTTCTTTTGGAGAGTTTAATTGGCAGGTAGACACAACGCGTCTGTTTTTGTCGGGCTATTTTGTATAGGTCACAGAAGCTACATTATAGAATAGAAACAAAGAGCAGTGTTTTTATTTGCATTTCATTTTTACATATATTTTTTGTTTAATTTAGCTATATGTATGTATGTGTTGTATTTAGGAAATCGCATGAACGCGACTGCATTGCGTGATTTATGGGCGCAAGTGATGTTTACAAGTTCTTAGAATACCACGAGCCAAAGGCAACTGGGATTTGAAAACTTCAAACATCACGAGCGACCATAAATCAAGAAATGCACGAGCAAGTTCGTGCGCTTTTTTGTTCATTATATTCCCAACAATCTTGCTTCCGCATAAAATACTTGGAAAATTTTATCGAGTTCTTTGTGCTCGTACTCTTCAATATTCTGGTGGACCTTGCGTTCTGTCGTTCACTGATTCTGCCAAACTTTTAACCAGTTCTGTGTTGCTTTCAAAATATTTTGGGTTTTAGAATTTTCTTTTCGTTGCTCAACATAACTTTGGTTTGTCTGCCATTTTGTTTTTGTTTTGAAATTTGGCGCTTGCAGGTTGTTTCCATTGCAACTTCCGTACTCAATGTACGGAATGATTCATTGTACTCAATGACTTAAAATCCATTCTGCAGTCGCAATTATGTAATCAGAAACGAGATATTTTGCTGAGATTATAATAAGGTGTGTTGTGGTGTGAATTTATTAATAGGTTTTCGTGTTAGACTCTAGATAGACAAATTGTAAAAGTTCCATACGCCCAGAAAGTACTGAATATTCTAATAATACTGAAACAATGTTAAAATCTATAGGAATTTCAGCACACTTCTACCAGATATAATAAGTACATAATACTATTTACAAAAAAAACATACATATTCTAAATACTATACACTGAATACTAACGTAAGTGAAATATAATTGTTAAACAAAAGAAACAAAATGAGAAGTAGAATCTGTAAGCTGTGACATAAGACAGATAGAAAGAAAAGCGTTGATGAATATAGTGTATTAGGTCATTCTGAGGCAGCAACAAATGAAGCTTAAGTTTCTTAAACATGTAAGCGGTCACATTTTTTAGTTCTAAGGGCAGCTTTTGCTAGAGTGAAGATGTCATAGAAGAAGTTTGTTTGCCAATATTTGTTCTGGCTCGACTTTTGTTCAAGTTATCTTTAGAAGCATATCTTGTGTTGTGTGAGTGAACATATTAGGCATATTCTGATGAAACCTGAGCCTGTTTGTTAGCTATACTATGCTGATCAGCGGCTCAATAAGTCCCGGATGTAATGCCCTCTACCAACGTGCCTTTAGTGCCTTCAAGTTAACTAGTAACACGCATGTGCTATCATATCCATACTTGATTTTTCACCCTAACAGCCACATCGTACAAGCATAAACCTTTCATTTTACCTATCTTTTGTGGGAACCTGAATCTATTAATTATGCCATCCTGTTCATGGCCGCCAACATTCAGACTCACTTTTGCTTATACGCTAGATTTAAGGGGTAATGTTAACAAGGCCCACTGAAGGTCTTAACAGCTGTCCATGGCCGCTAACATTCAGGCTTACTTTTACTTACGCTAGATTGAAGGGGTAATGCCCGCTGCCAACGTGGACTTCGTGGCTTCAAGCTAGTTACTAGCACGCATGCCCTATCTATATTTGATTATTAACAGAACTATTTGCTTTTTAGTTGAGAATGAAAGTGATCAAAAACTGTTATCCCTGATTAATTGTTCACATTTGTAAAGGCGAATCTTTGCTTGATATTTTTCCTTCATTTTCCTCATACGTGAGCCCGGTTTCTAAAAAGGTTTTTGAAACAAACATTTTGAAAATTGAAAATGTTTTGGAAAACAACCTTTGTTTGTTAAAATGAGACCAATAAATTTAAATTTCGCTCCTTCGGTGTTAAGAGGATTTTAAACAGAATTTATATATGGCCATTAACGGTTTGGCCAACCTTCTGCTTCGAGTTCAGTTATGGAACTGCGATATTTATCGAAACTGTATGTGTAGACCCGGCAAAAAGTATCAGCATTTCGCGTAAATGTTAGTTCCTCTGTTGGGTCATGCCATTTAAAAATATAAATTATTCTTTTAACACCTTTGATCAATGCTTTTGGCTCCTATCCAGAAGCCTTTAACGATGATGTAGTCTGATTTTGGTGTCCAGTCTTCACTAAGTACAAGACAACACGGCTTTGCAAACTGGGGCTAACTGGTAGCCAGAGTCTCTATTCATTTCCATTTTGCACTGGAGAATTAAGATTGCTTCCCTTGTTTTCCATGCTCTTCAGCGGATCCCATAGTCGATTATTTCAACGTTTTGCCAATCGATGTCGTGGTGCAGAGAGTTTGGCGCGGTCAGAGATGACTGACTTAAATCTGCCATTTTTGTGTTCTTTAGTTCTTGTAGTGAGACGAAAATAAACTACATCATTGATGAAGGCTTCTTGATAGGAGCCGAAAGCTTTGATAAAACTTTAAACAATTTCTGGTGTTAAAAGAACAGTTTACATTGTAAAATATCAACACTTTGAACAATTGACTAAATTTCTCAAGTTTTAAACTCAAATTTTGTTGCTTTCTTCTTTGCTTTTAATCTCAAGTTTTATGTTATATTAAAGCAGACTGTAAACTGACATCAGTAAAAGTTCTTTGAAAGTGATGGTTTAGATGACACCAAAATAATAATAAAAATGATGATGAATCATGATTGGTTACAAATGATGCTTATGATTATAGTGTGTATTGATGATAATATTTCGTTTTTTACCCTTATGTGCTTATTCATATTTTTAACAGGTTGATACCGAAGCCTCTTGGAGTAGTTACATTGTTGGCGATAAATATCATCGAGGAGAAATTTCAAGCATTGTACAAGAACGCTTTGTTCCCGATCTTCAGGCAGTAGACTATATTGTAACACAGCAAAGGCCGGTTAGTCACCCATTACTGTTCTCATTTGCTATTGATCTTATGCCATTTACAGCTGTTGACAATTTTCTTTTGTTATTTCTTTTCATTTCTTCAAAGGCTTGTATAGCTTAAGACTGTTAGGATGTAAAAATATTCGGCTCATTTCTAACTTTACTTCGGCTGGCATGGTTGGAACAGTTGGTAAGATCTCTGCTTCCGACCACAAGGTCCCGAGTTCAATCCCGGCTCTGTCGAGATTTGAATATTTGTGCGACCTTCTTTTCCGCATAAGCTATCTCAGCTTTCCGTCCTTCCGGGGTAGGTAAATGAGTACGAGCGTCTGCTGGGAGCTAACTTGCGATAGATTAGCATCCCATCCAGAGGGAGTCACAGGCTCTCATCCGCTTAACACTACAAAAACCGGAGATAAGCGCCGGCTCCATGGGCCACCTGGCTTGTAAAGGATTTAGCTTTAATAGTTGACAGTAATTACAGAGCACATGGGGGTTCATCCAAAAAGACTTAAGTCTACTATACTGAAAAAGCTCGCACAAGATGGTTCGCATTGCAACCATATACTTGTTTGTCTGTTTTAAGGTTCAGTAGCATATTTCACATCAGTGCACGTAATATAAAAAACAATTAATGATTATTTTCACCTTTATGTTGGCCTGAATTTCACTCATAATGAAATTATTTTAAGTGCTATTATATTGATGAACATGGCGACGTTAGTGACAGTATTGACGTCACCAGCGCTTATGTTCCGTACCAAAAGTAACATCCAACATGCACGAAAAGGGTCTGATGAGTAACGTACCTGAAGTTGAGATTATTCAAACCTTCTGAAGAGGGCTCTCAAGAGCCAAAACTTGTAAAAATCCTGAAATATACCTGAGCCCAAGGACAAAGTAGTTAGAATAAAAGAAATCCAAGAGAGATAACATTTAGGACACCGGTTTGCTGTCGTGAACTGAGGAACTGTTTATATATGCTTTAGACCGACCGTAGTCAGCATATCTTTTTAACAATGATAATATAACGATTTTTATATAGTGTTTCCTCTTTAACCTCGAAGCGCTTCACAAATTAATTCAGAGTTTTAACAGTTGAGGGTCTTAGATGTCCACAACAGCGGCTCACACATATATTTGAAACAACCGTAAATGCCCTCAGTGAAAAGACAGACCGCAACACGGGGATCACTAACCTGCTCTTTTTGACAAGTGTGTGGGTTCTTTTAAGTCCCCCGATAGAGTGTCGAAAGACTGGACCTACGGTTTAATGTCCTTATCCGAGAAGACGCAAAAGTCTAACCGTTTGCAGATGTTAGAGCAAAGGCAGCGCCTTCTCCTCAATTATTTTAAGACCCTGAGTGTTGGTCCGGCTGGGAATCGAACCCGAGCCTCCCGCACGATAGACTTGCATCTAACCAACTGGGCTAACCAGGCGGCGGTATCTTTTGTTCTTGCTATTAGGATGCGGTACTTGTTATTGGATGGAAGCATGTTGCGATAATATCTCTTGCTCAGGGTAAAATTACCTCAGGTCACTCGTTACCATGCCAACCCATCTCACCCATTGTTCAAGGCGACTTCAGCAACGATGACATCACAGACTTCATTATTCACTGTAGAACCAGGTGAGTTTCTGTAGTATTATGTTATAAAAAATAAGAGTGCAATAAAGAAAGCTCTTTAGCTTAAGGATGCGAGCGTAGAAGGATGATCAAACAAAAGGAGAGCTTGCCACAAACCTATTCAAATTCGACTTTCTTTTCACAAAACGCCCCCAAGTGGAAATGGAAACCGTGAGTTGTCTAATGATTTTCCGAGAGAAACCTGTTTAAGAAAGTAAACAAAGCCAGAAACCTAAATTAAATATTGTTTTAGTGTTTTAGTAATAGCGGATACTTAGCTACTTTAGTTCATGTTGGGGCTCGAAGACTCAAGGTTTCCTTTGACTCTTAGTTGAGGTGGCATGTGTTTACTTTTAATCCGCCTAATCAAGATATTAATTTTACCAAACTATACGCAAGCAAAAACTTATAAACGAGATTTCATTCTCAGTCAGTGTTATAAATTGAATTCGGATCAGTCGCTAATGGTGAGTAATTGTTGCTTCAAAATGTGAATTAAAGACTCTCGTGAAATGCATTTTAGCAAGTATATAAGCGAAATTATTAAAACTAATCGACGTTTCGGCACCTTTCTGACGCGCCATTATCAAGCTGAGTAAATTAGGTTAGAGAAATCAAGGCTAAGTAAGTAAATTGTTCTAATGAGTCTATACATGCAATTACAGAAAAATGTACTGTTGTTCTGAAAAAGAAAAGTATTATTGTCAGGTTATTAACATTTCGTAGATACGAAAGTCAAATTCATTTTCCATTTCCGTAGAAGTAAATAAATTTGACTGTCTAACATATTTAGCCTTGATTTCTCCAGTTTGATTTATTCAGCTTGATAATGGCATCAGAAAGATGCCGAATTGTTGCTTAGTTTTTATAATTTCGCTTATATTTTTGCTAAGTTGAATTGTGGCATCAGTAAACCCCACTTTATCCAGTTACAAACCAGTTTGAGCTGCGAATGAAACTAGCTGATCACTTCTTTCTCTGTAATAAAAATATAAAAGCAATAGTTGTCATTCTAATCTTAACTAAAACAGACTGAACTTAAACTCTTTATAGCTGAAAATTTTTTTACTACAACTGATGACATCTCAGTTACATCTCGCGAGATTTAAATCCCAGCAGGGCAAAATATATCTTCAGAAACTACTCAGTATTGTAGAATTAAATGAAACAACGCGCTACTGATTGTGAATGATACTTTGAACGCGGCAAGCAACAAACACCTTGGCTCCTTCTATTGCCTTTTTTATAAACCCCTTATTTGGAATAATCTTTTTTGTACCTCTTTACTCTTCACATTACGGTTCTTATGCCGGCATAAGTATCAGGTAAATTATTTTTTTCTGATTTTATTTCTTTCTTTAATCATTTATTAAAGGGTTAGAGAATGATGTGAGTGGTGTGTATACAAATGTACGCACATAGTGGCGACACGATGAACGAGAGATGTTGAGTGCTTTATGAGCAAATTCGAGTTCACGCACGCACTGGCGACGCAATGAACGAGAAATTTGAATAATAAACAAGGCGAAGCCGAACTCATTTTAAAAGAACAATTTCATTGGTGTGGCTATAAAACTCAACTTCAAGTGTAGATGTGCTGATAGCTAACTTGAAGCCACTATTATGGGCATTATGAATACTATTTTTATGGTAGATTTAAGGGTAAAGCCCGCTACTAACGTAACCATAGTTTCCATTATCATGGTTTTAAGTCAGCTACTAGCACTTTTGTGCCATCTATGCTTGACGAGCTGATTGGCTGATTGATCGAGTGAGTGATTGCTCTTTATGTATTTTGCTTTTAGCCAAAGAGTTAATAAAGGATTTAGTATTAACTCGTTGCGCTAATGCAATAGGAATGATAATTTATTCATTTACAAAACCAAGTTAGTTTACTGTATTAGCTATGATGATGGTTGTGAAGATGAAAGGATTTTTCAATCTTGCCAATAATACTTACCGTTATATTTTATACTCAGTTATCTTGGTTTTGTTTTGCAACGTGAGCCTGGTTATTGGTGGACAGCGGTTTTGGCCGCAAGTGGACTGGGAGTAGTGCTTACTGCTGTTTTCTGCTTCCGTGCCATTGAAGAAGAAATAGCTGCTTCGTCCTCGCCTTGAGTTGTTTATAGATCACGTTCTTTTGAGCAGGATTGAAAGCAGTTTGGGTTCACAGCCGTCGTTCATTTAGAATGGGAGAGTTAGTAGGGTTTCTTGCAAAAGACTTTCCATTGACATCGCCATTCAGGAGAATTTTGTCGTTTGATGATTGTTAGAGAAACAAAAGCTAAGCAGGCGGCCTTGCGAGGCAAGTGAGAGGCAAAGCTTTATAGACGAAAGTGTTCGGGTGAAAGCCGTGACACGAAGGTTTTTTGAAAATGGAGTGAGAAATCGTTCGCTTTCTCAGTCCCATTTTCTTTACGGAAAAGTCACGAATCGCTATTGACTTGATTACGTATTTAGTCTATTTTTGCAATTATTTTATCAAACTGAAGTATCAGATGAAATTAAGTATTTGCTTGAAATTAATGTTTGTTTTATTTTATTTCTTTTTTTACTTTTATTCCAAAAAAGTTAAGTTATTTTTTCTTCTTGTAACCGTAATAATTGTTTGTTTATGCATAGACCTCGCCTCAGCGGTGTTTGATTAAAACTAGGAGGTTTTATTTCTGTAGATATAGTCTAGAAAAGATACATTTCATTTTACAATGAAAAGTGGTTCTTTATTTACATAATGTCGTTTTATATTTTTTTGTTATTTTTTGTTTGCTTTCCCATAAACTTTAAAAGAGAGTTTTCATAAAACATAGAATCTCTTTTGTTTGTTGGAAATATTGAACACCTTTCGGTCCCTTTGTATTCACCTTTCAGCTGCCTCGCGATGCTAAATGGATTTGCGGCACACTTTCATTACCTTTGGTTTATTCCAACTTTTATAACTTATCTTTTTCATAATGAATTTCAATAGTTTGTAAAAACTGTAGACAGCAAAATCAGTTACCTGAAATAACCATTTTCTGTATTTTTTTTAGCCTCGCTTCCTTTACTTAAATGTTCTCTAAAACTAAATGCTGCATTGTGTCTCCTTGACAATAGTTCGTTTTTTCATTTGTATTTAAATGAATCGTTAATAGTTCACGACCCACTGTCGTGTTTTCAACGACAGGAAAACAACTTCTAAAGTAACTGGGATTTTCTTTGGAACTTCGCCCACAAAATGTAGCGTTGGCCCTCAGTTGTTCCTAAAAAAGGTAAAACTTCTTCATTCTGCTAAAGTAAAAAAGACTATCCCATTTGCTATTTAGTCGGATGTCATTAAAAGAATCCAAGCTTGTTTAGAAACGAAATTGTTAAAGTAAATTATTCTTTTTATGACAACATCTTTAGTCGCTGGAGTATGAATATATTCTTTAAGAGTTTTTCTCCGAAGCTGGAAATGTTTTCTTTTTTCAGAATGACAATTTTTCTTAGTTCACGTGTGATGAACAGCTGACCCTTGAATTGATATGTCAAATTTTGCTCCCCTCGTCAAATATTCTCTGGTTTTCGGTAAATCCTCAGATTCTACTCTTATTGCATGAAGGACGCCATTTCATGAATACATACAGTTCCTAAAGTCAAACATATAAAAGAGTAAATCTTTACGCATTCACGTTAAAGTGAAATCATGAAAAGAAAAGAAAAGCAATCCGTTTGTTGTTAAATGAAGAAAACCCATGATCTCGCAACTATATACTCAATTAGTCGGTGTGTATAATTTCCTTTTTATAGCTTTCGAATTTAACAATTTTCTTTGATGAATGTTGAATAAAAAGGAGAGATACTTTGGTTTAAATATTTATTTGCAGCGAAAGTTTTTTAATAAATTGTTGTATATAAACGTACAAAGTTAAACTACAAAAACACAAAGTTGAATAAATGCTTGAAGATTTAAGGACTTTAAATATTAATAATAATGGCTTTTTAATGTTTTTTACCGCCGCTTATCTTTATCTTTTACTGTTTTTACATTCAATTAATTTCGATTCATAATTCAGACGTCACGAGTATGAGCCATTGTTATAAATCTCTTGAAATATAGTCTCATTGTCTTTCAGTTTATTAGTTAGGACCACAATCGAATATATGTAATTTTTTAATAAGGAAAGCTTGAAGAGGAGGTTTGACATAAATATTCTATATTTATGTTGCAGTCTGCCAAAAAGCTAGCAGAGCTAAGTATAAGAACGAACGCGTTTGGAAACACTTTGATGATTGAACAAATTGCAATATTAAGCATAAAACATAAATATTTTATACTTTCTCTTTTGGACAAGTTCTTCAATGCATAGGCGTTTTTTTAAGCTTAAATCAAACTTTATTTTCATCAAGAAGGAATTTGTTTTTAGGTTTTTCCTCACCAAATGAGACACGAAGAGGCTGTACCAATAAATTAAAGACGAGTAGACCTGACTGCATGCTGAATCAAATACAAGCTTTGCGCACATTAGTGCAGTGACATGCTTAGAATTCTGACGGATTTTTTTTGGTATCTGACATTTTGAAATTTTTCTGAAAGCCAAACACGAAAAACAAAGTTAATGAACTCCACCCTTTATTTCCTTAGTGGGGCGAATTTCTGTATACATAAGACGATGAAATTCAGTAAAAGTGACAATAGACCAGTTTCGAGTTCCCTGTTGCTGCTGATTTAAGGGGGCATTACGGTTAAAATTTTGGTGGATAGTGAAAGAGTTGAGAAGGAGATTTGAAGAGGGAAATTTTTA
>JAOBBB020322784.1:0-10521 GCA_025331005.2 Zoanthus gigantus | reverse complement strand
GATGAATGCTATTGGCTCTTCCCTGAAACTGGTTAGCACGCCGACTAGCATCCCAGCAACCGAAAACAAAACCAGCCTACGGTTCTGAATTTTGAATTCACAATTGAAACTATTTTCATTTTTACATACTTATTTAATAGCGAAAAAGGAGTGCTGTGAGCTTCACTCTGGTGATAAATACTCCTAAACTAGTATATTCCAGGAGGGTGAGAAACCCACACGCAGCCCAATTAAACCACGAGTTCTTACGTTGTAGCAAAAAGGTGAAAAAAAAATTAAATATTGTACAAAATGAATCTGCTGTTTAATTAATCAGCGGTATCTTCTTTTTTTTAATTATTTAAAAATTTTAAAAAATACTCGCGAATTAACAAGTTTCTAAATACCTTACAGAAGGACCGCACACACAAACGAAATACAACTTAAGGTAATGAAAAAGCGAACAGTTAACGATTACAACTCTTTGATCTTACATTGGCAATTGTACAATGTTTTATATACACCCAATTTCCTTTACACTTTTTATCTCCATTCAATATGAAATGTTCCCTTGGATCCTTGGATGTAAAAAAAAAACATCTGAAATGATTTGAACAAGAATATTTTTTTCTAATATAAAATTCTTTGAAACAACCTGCTCTGATTGATCTTCAAGTCAAAGGTTACTCAACTGAGTTTGATAAAAAAAAATTGTTCATGTTTATCATTTAGCTTTATTCTTCACAGCTTTTTATGCATTCTAAAGACCTTAATGAACTTTGACACTGATTGGTCTTCTCTACATGATTAACAACAGGATCTATCAAACCTTGATAACAGCCAGGCACTTAATGATTCCGAACTAACGGAAATGTAAAAACGAATAAGTTGACGTAAAGATAACTTAAAACAACAAACTGACGACATATGAAACAACTTCAACACAGGTTAAGACAAACACAAAGCAAAAATTGGGGCCTTAGACAAAAGAATGTTATCACCCGGAGGGTGTAAAGAAAACTTGGATTATGGCAATGTAGACTACACACATCGCTCGGCGACCTCGTGTTTGTGCAGTACAGATGCTGATGATATATCGTTTTCAAATAGCTTGGAAACTGACACCCAGATTAAATGTTGGCGGAACCTGACTTTTCCCGCTCAAGAAAACAACCAGACATCAACTTATTTGCAACCAAAATGGTAAAATAAGTGAGAATGTTTCTACCTCGTCGCCTACGATGTATATAAAAGACAAAGCAGGCAAGAAAGATACATTGGAAAAACAGTTATTCGTTTATTTTGTCTATCTGATGTTTTCAGGTGAAACAGTAGCAGAAGTCTAGAACAATCGCCGGATCCATGCAAGAAAGTGAGAAAGCATCTGCCTACCCTATACCTTATGGATGACAAAAAAAATACTATTCGTCTATTTCTGGCGATGCCATTTGCATCAAATTAAAAAAGCGATATGAATAAGATTGCAAAATGAATAAGATTAAAAATGTTAACTTATCCGGCAGTGGTCAATGAGGAACTAAGCGGTCTAACTAGTGCGCTAATGCTGTCTGAAGAAAAATTTGAAGCTATTATATCTTGCACAGACTATATCTCAATGATTCTTTACCATTCTACAACATGGTTATAAGGTCTCATTAATCAAAAAACTTTATTTGATTGACTTGTCACAACGAGACAGCAGGCTGTTACGTTTTTTAACACTTCAAAACATGTCATTTGTTACAAAGAGTACAGAGATATTGTTACTTAAGTCGTCCAAAACGTTCTGCAGCGATCGAAAGCCGAACCAGGAATAAGTAAAAATATTTGAACTAAAAAAAGCTTTTTGCACATCCTGTATAAAACACCACTACGAAGTCAAGTACAGGATGGCTAATGGCTGCAGACGACAGACATTCACCACCTTTCAGTCATACTATAGGAAAAACTATAGCTCTGCGAAAGACCAACACTAGTTCATTAGCCCAAATGTGCGCCGAATAAGATTGTAAAACGACAGATGAAATTCGTCGTTCATTAACGGGTATTTTCTCCACCGATGTTGACCAGCCAAATTGATGTGATGACGTAAACGTGCACTTAGGATGTCAACCGTAGCCATAAGGTCAAAATCTTTTTAGAAACTGATAATAGTACAAAGGACAATATCAATTACAATATCTTCGCAATTAGATAAACAACATGAATCAAAGAGAAAACCTGAGTTGGAGCTTTTGGTTTTTTGAGTTTGCACAATAATCGAGAATGCCTTCCGCTATGTAATTACGGAAAATGATCTCAGCGATAATAAGTCACGTTTGCATAAGAGATTCTACCTCCGAGTACTTAGTAGTTGAATTAAGGCGGAAGTTTCGCCATAGTGAAGAAACACAAAATAGGAACTCAAGGAACATTGTACAGATGGTAGTAATGTCCGATTTGTTTTAGAACAATGAATCATCTTTGACACGCTTCAATAGACATTTTGTAATCAAACACTAAAACACTTTTGTACAAAAAGAGTAATTCTTTCGTGTACCTGGAGTACAAGTTTTGCAAATTGAAATACAAAATAATAAAAGTTGTCCTTGCGAACTTAAAGTTAAATCCTGAATTGAGTCCGATATTTCTAAAAAGTTGAGAGCCAGTTATATAATATTGTTACAAAATTTCTTGCACATGTAAAGACCAACAAGCTGATGTCAAACTTGTAATCTAAAAAAGAACTCACTGTTTAAAGATTAATTAACTCCTGCTGGAAAACGCTTAACTACAAAATTTAAAAATGCATCTCTGAATGTGGGAATGAAGAACTCCAGACATGATTATATAAGGTTAAAGGCGATTGCTGTTAAGACTCTTCAGACAGTAACAGCTAATATCACTAACAGTCTCAGACACTTTCAAAGTACATATTATTTAAGCGGAATTTTTGTTTGTAAATCAAATTATAAGACATAATATTTAGCCCAAATTAACAACAATGAGTATTTTTTTACTTTCAAGAGCAAAAAACACTGCTGCTTTCGTGTCGTGCAAGTTAAAGCGATTAGAGAACAAACCCCACGCAAACACTGAAAAGGGCAACAGATGGAAGTTTTCTGACCTACAGTAAGCATTAACATTCCTTGAAAGCTTAGAAGTTAAAAGAAAAGTTTGTAAACGGGATTAGGAGTTACAACAACACTAACTTGTTTTGCAGCCCGCTCAAATTCTCTTAGCTGAAGCCACAGTTCGAGCTGTTGTCTTCTTCGCGACCATGAATGTTCGATTGCCCTTCGTACTCTGTCAAGTTCCTTAATCACTTTCTCGACATGATGTAAAGAGCTCGAGTCCATTCCATCTGAGCTGGCAAATTTTAACTCGTCGATGATGCTCTCTCCTTCATCGATAGCAGTGTGAATAGAATCAAGAGTGGCTTCTCCTTGATGTTTTAGATTTGTCAAAACTGAGGCAATGTTGTCTGGATTGTCAGATACTTCCTCCAACTCCAACTGCGCCTTCAGCTGTTCAACCAGTTCGGTCAGCTGGATGAAAACAAGACATAAAAAGTATAATCAAAACGAATTTCAGTGACAAAAACATCACACAACTGCAACATAAACACGTTTTAACGTTTTAGTCGTTCTTCGCAGTCCTTCTTTAGGAGAACGCTAGATAAATATATTTCACTTTGTTTAGAATCGATTTTTATTTCTACCTAGAAGTCTGAACATAAAACGGATGCTTCAAGTCTCTAGTATTAATAGAATATATGCATTCTAATTTACTGTCAATGAATATATTTATTAGAACCATAATCAGTGGACTAAATCTATACTCTTTACAAAGCGAATTCACTGTGGACTAACTGGGAAACTAGATCGATAATATTCCATATTTACTTACACAATACAACAAATAAAACGATACGCAATATTCACTCGAAGATGTGTCGTAAAACGTAACTTTACTTGCCTTCAAAATACACATATTACACACTCGAATAGGTCGCATCAACGCCACTGGAAACATCTTGGCTTCACAAACCATCGAGATCAACAGACAAATCCGTAGTTCGCCATCACATATGCCTCTCTTCACTCAATCAAAAAATTCCTGACTTTTTTGCCGCAAATCAAAGCGCTGTAGTTCCTTGCATACATTATTACCTGAGGCTCGCGGCCACAGAATGACAAACGATACGTTCACATCCTGTTTAATAATTAATGACAAAACACGTCGCTTCATTAAATATTGCGGCAACTATTTAAAAAAGGCGAAGTTTACCTTTTGTGTTCGGCAATAAAAGTTGACAGCTAATTGAAGTAGACTTTTTCGTCTATTTACACGTTCGATGAATTCCTGTACTCGCTTTTCAAAGTAATCAACTCTTCTTTTTATTTCTTCTGGGTTACACTCTCCTGATTTCGCCAAGTTTCTTGCCGCTTCGAGAAGTTTTTCGGCATTTGTGTAAGTGTTCTGAAACAGAACGAACAGAAGTAACTGTTTGCTAACAAGTCACAAGTGTACGATACAAAACGATTTATTTGCTTGAATATTAAATTTACAATTTATTACAAAGCCGTCATTTCAAGTTTCAGCCAATTCGTATGACTTATTTCACGCATAAATTCAATTTGTCGGACCATTTTGCCGGCACCAATCGAAAATACAACAAACTGCAGGGGGAACAGTAGAGGGCCATATTTTTAAACTGAAATGGGAGCTGTTTCAAACGTTTCATTTTAAGTCCAACCGATTACCAAGTTTGCATTCTGGAAAAACTACCGCGCCATGATCAGTTAATTAACCTAGTGGCCTTACGCAGTAGAGCGAACTGAGTTGATGGTATAAAAAGGCACTGCAACAAACACGATACCGTGGGGACAAAACAAAAAATAAAGAACAAGAATACACGCTTAAATAAACACAAGAAAATAAAAATAGTCCCCCAGCTATCAGTCACCTTTTATAATATTTGCTTGGTGCGCTGTATCAACTCACTCTATCATTAAAGTCCCTGTTTATTACACACTTAATTTCTCGTTACTCACAATTCTACTTTATTCTGTATTTATTTTATATAAATGTACACTTAAACACTTAAGATGTTCTCTATGAATATTATATAACAAAGGAATGACTCAAGACAAACTTCGATACATATAGTTGTCGCTAAAGAGCTGTTCCGTGTTCATCAGGCGAGCGAAGATGCGGTTAAATACGACACTGAAATAAAAAATTTGAAATAAAAATTGAAATAGAATACTAGCTATGTATTTGACTCGCAGTTAATACAGCTAACAGTGCACAAATTTATGGTAGTTTAGATATTGGTGTTAGATATTGGTTTTAAGCGTGTGATTGGTCAAAATCGATCACATGATTTAGCACGATATGTCGATTTTAAATTTCAATAACACCGAGTCCGCAAGATTTCAGTGCAGAAGAGTACCAGAAGACGAAACTTCAGAAATTATAAACAACTTGCGGTTGATCTGCTTCGAACCAGTTACTCGCCGAGTGTGAAAGTTTTATATTTTAAGCTTTATATATGTGGACCTCTTTCAGTTTGTGATTTGAATACTATTCTGTTTGAACTTCTGATAACAATTAAACTCTTATTTGTTCACGTGGAATGCAGGTTAAAAATTAAAAGGGTTAGAGGCTGTTTCAGTTCGTGTTTTGTTTACAAATAGACGCACTTGCTAGCCACACATCGATTCGAACTGCACTCGGCTTTGCCTCATACATATCACAACTAAAGGTAATTGTCATTGTATCAGATTATAATCTTGATGTTATTAAAAGATAGCTCTTTTGTAATAAAATCCGTTCAACACTGGGAATATTTTGTGCCATCATCACAATGTGACATCTCCTACAAATGCAAAACGCAAATGGACGCTAATTTAATATGTTTTTCACACTAAGAACTTTATAGCTACTTTGTTTCCGCAAACTTTATAACTAATCTTAACAAAACGACCGTCGCGGTTTTGAGGCTAAAACTAATCCGAACCTTAAGCCATTGTTTGCTAAAAACTTTAATACATTGGAACTTTGTGGTAATACCGGAAGTAGAAAGAAAATGTGCGGTTTTCACCAACACAGCCATAAGTTTAACCAAAACACACTTATTATAAAGCACAAGCCGAAAAGCTGTTGCTAGTTTTCTTCGAAGGGTGACGCTGAAAAAGTTTTAAGTCCTAAACTTTAGCCATTGCCTGGTAAAGAAACTGGCGTAAAAACTAAGTGATATGACAAGACTTACTTGATGACATCTTTAAGTAGACCAAAATTTTGTTTTTGTAATCATTACTAATATTTTTAGCCTATTTATAACCAAATTTTATGGAGAATTCAATTTAAAACATTTTTGGAATACAAAGAACAGACTTTCAATTTATTTTTACAAATATGTTTCGGGAGTACAATTGCAATCGTCATTGTATCGTTACAATACAAGTTTACTTAGCAAACTTGGTATAAACAAAGCTGATTCAGTCATAATGGTATAGCTTAATAATTGAGCTGCCTAATTTGATCGTTTAGAATTGGCTTTTGCAACCTAATGTGAACGGCGTCTTGGATTTTCGACGACTGAAAATGAAATACTGTTTGCTCTTTTCGATGTGAAAAGTTTTCACATTTCACATTTTAGTTGTAACGGTAATATTTTTGTACTTTTCTTTTAGATCTCTCAGTGCCAACGGTACTGTAACTACAAACCGGCGACTGCAGTTTTACTCTAGAAAAATGTCTGTAAAAATGAAATTTGTTCTTACTTCTCTTTAAAATAACAAGTAAATTCGTTTGCTAAGATGAGATCGGCGCTAAGTTTAAAAAATTGCACACACAACTGATTAATAAAAAGATAAAAGTAAAGCCGGAACTTGTACAAAGACAAAAAGACACGCAAAAGAAGACAGGGCCGGAAGTATGAAACAAAAGAACTGCTCACAATCCCTTTGATTTGTTGGTGTTAAATTAAACTTCTTTGTTTACTTGGTTATGTATTCTGAAGGCTGAAGGTTTCGTCATTGACGCATGGTCAGCCCCAGTTATAATATTTATTTAGTAGTAAGTCAAAAGCAGCTGAATCATTGTCAACGAAATATACCGCGCACTAATAGAAATCATTCAGAAAAAGGCACTGGATCCAGAAAGGCTGTGATTATACATTTTGTAACCGCAACTGCAAGAGAATCGTTCTATTTTTTACCGGTGATAATCGGTAAGGCTATGATTATAAAATAAGTGGCTAAATTCCTAATTTTACTTCATTGAATTGTGTACAGAAAGCTTTGCTGTTTATTTGAAAAGGTAACAAAAAGTACAAAAAGTAAACAAATTTTAGTTTCCAAACTGGGACTAAGGGATCCACCATTAGAAAAGTGATGGGGGGTGGGGTGGGGTAAAAACCAAAAAAAAATTCATGCAAGCAAAAATGATAGAAAAAAAAAATTCGTGCAAAGAAGAAGGTAAAGAAAAAAAATTCATGCATAAGGAAAAGTTTAATATAGAAAACATTTTATAAAGTGGTCAAAAGTTATTAATATTTAGCAGTAAAAAGCACTATTAAATCAAACAAACGAAAACAGAAGTTGAATGATAAAATACATTATTGTACAAAGTGAACTTGGAAATAATGGTCAATAATTCCAAGAATTCTTTATTGTTCTTTACTTTATTTTTAATTTTATTTAATTTTTACTTAATACTTTAATTGTTACTTTGTTTGTCAAGCAAAAACGTGTTTATGTACGATTTGGCAAGGAAACTTGTTTTTTGTGCCAGATTTAATCAAAATGCTGAAGGTGTTAAAGGAAAGGCGGAACCTCTTTCACCTTCTATGACAGCTAGACCTATCAGTATCTTTTATATAAAGTTACTTTGACAACATTTTAATCAAACCGTTCGTTCACCTGGCAGCTCTGTTGACTCGTTACTAGAATCATGGCAAACGAAAAGGATAAAATCCACTCAGCTTCAAACCGGCCGTCATGTTCAACGGTTGTTCTGTATCTATGTGTTGTGGCGCTGTTTGTAAGAGTGGAGCTGTTAAACACTCAGTTGAGAAAAGAAATGGAACAGAGAGACGAAACTATGAAATCAAATGCCCTGAAAGACCTGAAAGCAAAGAGGACACTTCAAGGTACCAAAGTCGTGACATTGAGCTTAAATAATTTAAATTTAGTGCTAATATTGCGACCACAGAAAATTTTGCAATTGTAAACTGAATTTGAATCTACAGTTTTTAAGTTCTGCACAAATAGTTACGTAACGGTTTTTTTAGGGACGAAGCTTTTGAGTCGGGCTTCCTGTAGAACCGTAAATGTCATAAATGGAATGATGCTTCGGTGTTTCTATAGAAACAGTTTTACAAATAGTTAAGTTATACAACGCAGTGAAAAGAATTTTCGAACTGACGTTTCGGACTGTAGTTTTTCGTCGGAGTGAAGGACTGCAGTCCGAAACGAAGAACTATAGTCCGAAACGTCAGTTCGAAAACTCTTCTCACCACGGTGTAAAACTTATCAATTTGTAAAACTGTATACAACAAGCTCTTTATTTACTCAACAGAAAACATTGTGAGCCGTCCAAAGAGAAGCTTGTCACTAAACTTCAGTTCGTTGTTTGAAAAAGAGTTTGACAAAAAAATGAAGCTGCTTACCTCAGATTGTTTGTGTTCTGCCTCACACAAATTCTGCATTATGCGAGGTTTACCCGGCCCTCGGGGACACCGGGGCAAAAAAGGCCGGAGAGGCAAAAATGGAAAAAGAGGTCAACCAGGGAGACAAGGTAAGACGGGATTAAGAGGCCCTCCAGGATCGCCGGGTATTGTTGGACCACGCGGAAAGACGGGTAAGACGGGAATGCGAGGGCCGCCGGGACTCCCGGGAAGGAATGGAAGTAGAGGAAAACCAGGACTTCAAGGTCCAGCCGGACCACCTGGACCGAGGGGAGAACGAGGTGAATCCATCTCATCTCCTACAGTAGTTGTTTCACCAGTTTCGTTGACTGTCAACCAAAGCAACAATGCGACCTTTTTCTGTGGAGCGCATGGTAACCCTAAACCGAAAGTGGTTTGGATAAGAGTTAACAGTTCGCTCGCACCAGGAAAGACTATGGCGTCCTTAAATGGGAAACTCGTGGTCACAGCAGCTGACCATAGAGACAGCGGAAAGTATCAGTGCCTAGCCAGTAATGTACTTGGACAAGATAATACTACAGTTCATCTGTATGTTCAAGGTAATTTGCAATTATTTATTGCTGTAAATTGAAAAATAGCGAGAAAAATGCATAACCGAAACAGTTTGATAGTTAAAATGTGAAACACACGAAACATGTACAACTTATCATAGAATTAGTGAAACAGCCAGGGATATATTGCTTTTTCCAGCTTCAGAAATTGATAAGTACATGAAGACATGCACGTTTTCATCAGTTACGGACGTTATATGCTCTTTAAATTTTCTTAATTGTTTTACTTGATACCTTTTAACACAGCAAGTTGCCTGCATATTTTAATCGCTGTTGGAAAAAGTCCAACTGTTTAAGTTGGTAAAATTAATGTGTTTTTTTTTTTCAAATTTTGTCAATTCACTCGCTTTTGACACTGAACTGTGTTTGTGATTGTTATCATTTTCAAAGTAATAAAGAAAACTTCGCGGTTTATCCTCTGGGGGAGGGGTGTGTAAGCACCAAACAGACCGCCTTACTTGCCTAGACATTAGCAATAGCTAAAATTAGGGAAAATGTATTTAAGCATTTAAGTAGGGGCTTGGGAATGTGACCTGAAAGACATATTAAGCTATAACGGCATTGCAAAACATCCTGACGGCAGGAGTTGTACTCCTGAAACATATCAGTTAATCTGGAAACTGTGTGCGTTACATTGAATTACAGTTTAGAACTAAAAATATGGTAAAACCGCAAAGAGCTTCCTAAATTTAGCTAGTTAAGCTAAGTGGATCATTTTAGCCTGCGTTTATCTCCGGTTTCTTTAGTGTTAAGCAGATGAGAGTCTTTGATTCCCCCTGAACGGGACGCTAATCCATCGCAAGTTAGCAACCAGCAGATGTTTGTGTACATTTATTGACCTCGGAAAGATATAAAGCTGAGCTTCCGCAAATCTTTTGAGCAAAAGAAGCTTAGAAAGACTCAATCTCTTCAGAGCCGGGGATCCAACCCGGACCTTGCGGCTGGAAAGCAGAGATCTTACCAATTACCTGCTCCAACCACGCCCTAATGTATATTTAAGTTTTCCATAATTAGCTGCACTATTAAAATGATGCTAAACAAAAGAAGATTCAGCTTACAATGGTTGATATACTTTTGATTCTTAGTTCCTGCTCGAATCACGAGGCCACCAACTCAGCAACTAGTGGAAGAAGGCAATAGTGCGCTTTTCACCTGTGAGGTCTGGGGACTACCTAAACCGAGGGTAACCTGGAACAAGACACCCGGACATTTACCCTATGGGAGAATTGTTCTCACAGGGGAAAAGCTGAGGATAGTAAACACCAGTAAGTCCGATGGGGGAGTCTACACATG
>JAOBBB020322691.1:0-10523 GCA_025331005.2 Zoanthus gigantus | reverse complement strand
ACAATGGGGTAGTTACCAGCTCCCACTTGCGCGGTCAAGATGAAACCGGAAGCGATTTTTTAGAACTTTAAGCGCTACTTACACCATGAAGAAAAATCGTAATTGAAAATTTTTTTTGCCATCACCATTAGAAGAATAAGGTCATTTTATTGATATAAAAACCTTACAAACAATATATATACACTTTAAGTTAATCGGAGTATTGAGGAGTTGGGCCCAGGTCACTACTCGTTTTTGTAGTGGGCAATTTGGCCTGAAACAATAGTTTAGCTGTATGACTTTATATCAAGTTACTCTCTACTTAGTTACAGAAACCACCATCTATTGTGCATAAATACCTTCAACTGAAGCAGTTTCTTAATAACCACAACACTCTCTGCCACCACTACCTCTGTTGGGGGGATACAGAAGAACACTGTTTAAAACACCACCAAAGCAAATAAATGTAAAAGCATGACGCTTGATGCAGTCATTTACGTTATAAAATGATTTTCGCGAATATATAAGCATTTTGTAATTTAAGATAGTTTAAATCGCAAAAGATAAGACCAAGAACAAGTCAAGTTTCAACTTAATTCAAATATGTAAACTTGGTGATACAACTGCTGTGCAGCTTAAAAGCCACAGTTGTTTAGATCATTGTTACTTTTAGATGAGTTTGGTAATCAAGTGTATATTTCTCGTGAAATGTTTCCAAAAAAACACGGAACAACATGATTTTGACAACTTATGTTTGAAAACAAAAACGATTGCCATTAGTAGTGTAAGGAATAGACGTTTTCAGCCACTCGCCCTAGCAATAAATTATTCGAATGTCAAGTTCTTGCATCATTCATGGTGATGATCATGATATTTGCAACTTTGAGTTAAGTTGATTAAGTGTGTGTTTTTCTTACCATCTCTATTGGACAGAAGTCTCACTAGACCTGCTAGACAGGTATCTGTCACTTCAGAGATATTCGACGCACATCTACCAATAGCTTGTATAGTTGAAGCAACAAACTGTTTATCTGAACTGGTTATATAGCTCTGCAAAAATAGAAAGAATTAATCTACCTAGAAAATATTTCTTGAGAGCTCTTTGGAGACAAAACACAAGAACTGGTTGAGAACAAAAGAACGAGGATTTAAGCCAAAAGTGCAACTTATTTGATGTCCATGGAACGAAATGGCTACTCATCTTAAATAATATTACACAATTACACAGCATTCTATCGAGACTGCTCCGTATGATCAAGCTATGGCTGATATGCACAGGTCAATCCATTTTTGAGCAAATCTAGTGGTTTACAACAAATTATTATTGTTAAATAGTTCGCAATACATTACAGGCAATGATGACAAAAAGAAATTTTCACTAACTAGATTTGACAATAAGTTTTGTATTAAGATGACAAAGAAAACAGACCTGAAATTCCCTAAGAATAGTTCCTATGCTTGTTTCTCCTGCAACATTGGTCATTATTTCCAGCTGTAACAAAAGAAGAGGTCACAAAGAAATATTATTAATAATGGATTCTTTACCTTACAAATAATACAAAACAGAAAAAGCATCGTCTGCAGTTATAGTATTCAGCCAAGTCTAAATGCTTTGGAGTATTAGGCAACGTGACTTGAGTTGTAGGCAGCCCTTGCCTGGTAGGAGGATCTGGGTAAATGCTCTGCCGGAAAATGTTGAAACAAATGAATTTAAATGGCAGCATCTGGTGCATTTTTGAGGATTATAAACTTAGTCTCTATTAGAACGCTTTAACCCTTTCAGTGCCAGTTGTATTGTTAAATTCTCTTGGTTGTTGATAACTGACTGGCACTGAAAGGGTTAAAATGACAGTACCCAACGGCTGTAACAAAACAGGAGGTCACTGTTTCTTGAATACTGGAGATTTTTCGTCAGCTGTCTTGGGAAATAATAAAAGATTTAAGCCATTAACGTAAGGTCGTCAATTAATAATAGACGCTCACTCAGAATTGAATCATACTTAGAATGTGAAAAACTATTAAAAGAGTAATCACCTGCTTAGATAGCACAGACGTGCTAGTACTAAAAATAGGCACTAAATCAACTTTATGTTATAATTCTTCGAAGGCAGATATACCTTTGGTAAAAGTGTTCACAATCAGTATTAGATATTAAGAAGTGCATTAGGGCTCCTTCTGCAGATTACGTAAATGCAGTTTTAACCAATGAAAAACACTTAAACAAAGTTCATCTCGATCCTCAACCAATCAAAAAATACTTCCTCCGCACTAAAATGCCCTACTTTAGTGATATTTTTATTTGCATGCAAAATTCACTGACGTTTTCAAAATCTTCAAAATGTAATTGTTTTCCATTGACGTTTCACCGACCATGACAAACCTGACTTAACTTTGATGTTTAGTAAACTAAACTAAACTTAACTAACTAAACTGATGTTTAGTTAACTACACATGAAAGTTAAGTTCCACTGACATCAAACTACCCACAGTTCCATGCTTTGCAAAGTTTTACAAACCTTTAATAATCTTATATGTGTGGGATCATTTGCGTGAACAAAGAAACTTTTCAGGTGGGGTTCAAACATTCCCTGTTGAATAAATTTAAAAAAAAACATAATTTTTGTTACAATTCTAAAAATATGATACACTAACATTAGAGGAAAAACAGTAGGAAGTGCTCAAATTTAGGGACTAAATTCTAACCATGAAGTAACACAAGAATCAATAGGGACTTTAAGAAACGAGGACGGAAGCAATGACAACGGCAGTTATGAAGTATAATTTTTCTAGTTTAGTTTTTCCGTTTTAGATCATCGATAAATTTTCCCTTTCGACTTTGCACGAGATTCTCGAACAGAAAAAGAGTAAATGGTTCAGCCTCGAAGGCAAACAAAGATTTTCAAATTTTGTTGTTTGACGTTCACGTTGTCCACAGAACCGCAAAAGTGAGCTTTCCACGGCGTATCACTGAAGACGACGGTAAGCAGGCGGTCAGCACGCTACATTCCAACGTGCAACTTTTGTTTTCATTAATTAAGGCTATTGTTCTTTGTCGTTCCTGTCGCCGCTGCCGTCCTCGTATTTTAAAGTTCCTAATGTACAGCAACAAATCACATAATCAAAATGTTTAATCCCACTTTTTTACTTGTTGTATATTACTCCTGGTCATTTTGCACTATAACACTATTGCAAACAAAGCAAACAGATTTCTGGGTGTTTTACTTAGGCACCTTAATGGTTGATCCGCATCAGTCGAGTCAACCGCATATAAGGTTCTCGTTTGATCACAAATGGAATACTACTCCTCCATTTGGGATCCTAATAAGAAGTCAGACAAAGCTACACTAGAAAGAGTTCAAAGAAGAGCTGCTAGAGTTGTAATGAGGGATTTCAAAAGGAATTCCAGTGTCACGTCCATGATAAAAAACCAAATATGGAAGAGCTAGGAAAAACATAGAGCAGTAACACGTCTGACCTTAATGTTTAAAATTGTGCATAATTTTATGGACATCAACCTCAACGCCACACCATTAAAGCAAATCAATACCCAAGCCAACAATCCTCAATGCTGAGAGAAGAACCTCGGCCCAATAAAGACTGTTACATATTCTCTTTCTTTCCCCGTACCGTGCCAGAATGGAACACTACCTCAGTCTGTCTGTACCTGCCAATCCCTGAACATCTTCAAATCTGAACTTAAAAATTTAAATCTGATTGATTTAATTAGCAAAAGTCACTATTATCACGACTAACTGACTCTGCCTAAACCCTTTGCCCTTATCCCCAAACTAATTGACTCTTTGCCTTATTCCCAAAAAGGAGTTTGCACAGTATTTCATTTAGATCTAATCTAGGATGGGAAATGAGAGCAATTCTACTATTCCCATGACATTAGTTGAAGGCTTTACTTTACAGATCACCTGGGTTACACTGCTAAGAACATGTAAAGAAAATTGCACCCAAATTTCTTGCCTTTCTGTGGGCGGACATAGTTGCCACATTGCTGAGAACAACTGTCTGAACCTCCCTGAAACAGAAAAAATCCAAAATTAAAGGGGAACTGAACCCTAAAATCAATCTTTTTTAAATAAAATCCTTAAAGGTGTGGAAACCGGGTTTGAATGTTTTTTTCCTCATGTCTGCTGATTTTCTGAGAAATTCGAGTTTAAAACAAGTTAGACGCCACTTTGTACCGGCGGCTCAGAAAAAGAGAATCAGCGGAGTAAGAGGGAGGTTATGACGTCAGATATGGGGAAGATCTTTAAAGATGTTTTAAGATCTTTAAATGTTCAACATTGAAGCGAGACATCACACACAATTTCAATTTTCTCTTTCACTCTTGACTACTTACACAAGCTTATGACAGCAATAACAGTACAATCGCTCGCTCGCTTTCACATTACCTTCGTTTACCGCTGACAAGTTGAGAAACGCCCACGCTCAACGACCCCAGATAGCGTGAAACACGCACATTCAAACTAGAATTTCTTGGAAAATCAGCGCAATACGAGGAAAAAACGTCTAAATACGGTTTCTATATCTTTAGGGGTTTTAATTTTAAAAAGTTGATTTCAGGGTTCAGTTCTCCTTTAAAGATGTCAACCAACTTGTTCTTGTTGCGATCATAAAAACGCAAGTTATTGAAAACCCATTTCGAGTGAAGAATTCTTTGACATCAATGCTTATTCTTCAAGAAAAACAAACTGCCAATTCACGTCCCGTCACGATCTCACAGTAGAACTGTTGTAATGATATCAACTAGAAAGTCACGCAACAATGTAAACGGACCGTGACCTCTCTTTGACATATAGAAAACACTCGTTCAGATGCAAAACTCAGTTGAACACTGACTTGTAACAAATAACAAAGTCGTTACAGGCGGAAAACTCGTCACAGACGGAAAATTCGTCTCAGAAGCGTTTCTGTCTTTAGTGTGTAAACGGCAAATGAGTTTCTGAGTCACTGAAAAAAATTTTCCAGCAGTGTTTGAAAAGATTTAGATTGAGTTTCTGAGTCACGGAAGAAAATTTTCTCCCATAAGGCAACTTAAATGAAAAATATAACCATAGTCACTTTGCTATCGTTGTTTTGAGGTCTGTTTTCTAGAGATCTGTTGATGCATTGTTTACTACTTTAACTATTGTCATTCTGACTAATAATGATGGTGGACATTCTTATGCTAATCTGGGCAAAGTTAGTGACGTTTGGTTGGTTGCATAGTAACCTGTCCTACGGCCTGTGCATGTAAAACTTCGTTGTTGTTTAGCGGTTCTCTATACACTTACAGGTTATGTTTATACTTTCCCTGGGTTGGTCGTAGTGTATGGCTCTCAAATTGTTGCAATCCTTCAATTCCCCTTTCTTGGAGAGCTTGATGAGTTTGTCGTGCCTCAATTCTTTTGTTATTTGTTCGTCTTCCAAATTTTACAATACAATGCAATAGATATACAGGTTCTCCCCTCGGGGCTTTTCAGAACCTGTTTACAAATATATATACAGTTGAGGTCAGATAGTTGAGGGTCTTAGAAAGTCCGCTGGAGCGGCTCACATGTTAAGGCGCAACTTTGCAGCCGATAGGAAGTGCCCTCAGTGGAAGAAACAGACCACAACACCGGGATTTATCTTGTACAACTTGTGAAAAATGTTAATTGGTGGCTCTCTCACTAACGGTGAGATGGCTTGAGGGAGATGTGATCTGGGCCGGATGCTTTGCCATTGCGCAAGTTGCCAATAGCAATTTCTCTATCTCCTCTTTTGTAGGGGTATTTATCTTGATTTTCAGTGGTAGGGCTGATGACGGTATGTCCGGAGTGTCTGGTGGGACATGTCGTTTTAGCGGCTACTCAAAAAACTTTTTTTAACGGTTCAACTGTGAACTGTGATTGGTTGGCATTTTGAAGTCTTGTCCTTTATTGGCAACTCCGTCATCCGTGTGCTACCAGCCTGCTTCAATTCCTAGTGATGCCATATAGCTCCCTCATATATTCTTCTGGCCCATTGCTTGTTCTGCAAGATTCGTTTTAAATTCATTAAGTTTTCCTTCAGGAACGTAGCCAGCATTTTTAAGAGGGAAGGATGGGAGAGGTGTTTCCCAATCACCAAATGCTGTTTGGTCAGTACTAAGTATCGCAGTGAGGTCGCTCTAAACGAGATATGAAACGAAAAAAAGCACTCATTATCAAATGTATAATACTACTAGAAACCATTTGAAAAGGGAGAGACAGGTTCCGAGATGTGAGAGGGGGGTTCCGAAACCCCTGGAACTTCCTCCCCCCGGTTACGTTCATGTTCTTGTCGTATTTGGCGCTTCTCACTTTATTGTTGGCTTCAGTCTGAAAACAGTCTCTGAGCTTCCGTGATGCCTACTCCTTTTCTTCTGCATGTTGTTTATCACTGCTCTGGAAAGTTTCATACTCAGTCCAGGCGGATGGTCTTACAACAGGGTTGCAACGGTAGTTGAGAATCCTGGAAAGTCCTGGAATTGGGGGGGAAAATTTCCAGGCCCTGGAAAGTCCTTGAACTTGGGTGGAGAACATTCATTTTTTAACAGTAAAGTAACAGAACAAACAGATATACAAAATAAGACAACCATGAACTAACTGAAGAAGAAGAAAACAATTTAAAATCTAAAACAAATAAAAATTGGTTTTTGAAGAGTCTTAACAAGTTAGTCAAACGTGAAGTGGAGTTAGTGAGAGTATGCGGGGCTGTCAATTGGCTGAAACATGCGCATTATGAGAACGCTACAACGTATGGTTCACGGGTTTGAATCCCGCTGAAACCTAAAAAAATATTTAAAAACTTAAATTGAGTACAAAAAGACGAAGATCGTTCAAAACATCGCTTTTTATACCGCACTGTGCACATTTGAGTGGCATTGATGATGGACCGAATAAAAATGAACTGAACGAACAATTGTTGCTTCTTAGCTCAGTTGGTGAGAGCGCTGCATGCACTTGTATTACAGAGGTTCTGGGTTTGAGTCCCGATGAAACCTAAAACTTTGTTCATCAGGCTTCTCTTACGCAATTGCGGTACCTAACCCCGAAGAGCTTTCAATAGAGTCTTTAATCTTTAAAAATACTCAAAAAAGTTTCGTAAAATACAACCATTTCAGTTGAAATAAGTAATTTAGTTTTGTTTAAACAGGGTGAAAAAACAGTTTGCATTTCACACAAGTAAATAAAAATAAAAAAAAAAATTTCACCAAAATATGTCTCTATCTACATATTTAATTTTTAAAACACTCATTTAACTTACCTCCTGTACTTGCTGTAGTGAGATGAGCAGCTCCAGGCTGCTTTCCATTTTTTTTTTTATCAATTAAACGTGCAAAGTTCTGAAGAATTTGCAAAGGAAACGAGACCTTTAGATTTCCTGGGGGTATTTGATGTGAAGCAAGACCTTCTATTGTCAAAGGCGCCATTCCCTTCATTTGTGCAATTTTCACTTTCATGTTTTGATCTGGTGAGTGCAAATTTGTTGAGCTTAAAAGCTCGCTCGAATCAAGATAAGAAGAGGAAGGAACTCCATCATTCATTATTGAGAGAGATGGATTTTTGATTCCTGTTGAATTCATTGCCATTAATGGAGATACGGAGATATTTTTTGAAGCCACCAACTTTTCTAAATCACTAAACAATGATGTTATATCCAGACTTCGTTTGTCACCCGTACTTTCGTTAGAATTTTGATTAAACATTGTGTTTAAGCATCGTACAATGAAATCTTTCGTCAATTGCTTTGACTCAACGGCAGGATTGTTTTTCTCAAAATTATCACAAGCGATTTCGTCCTCCGAAAGAACTCTGGTCATCCGCTGTTTACATTCTATTGCAACCAAGAGAACGTTCAGGAAAAGTAACGCAACTTGATACAGATTCATAAGTATTTTGTTTTTCAATTCCAGACACAAAAATATGAAGATCTGACAAGCAAAGCCGGCAAGTTACCCGAACCAACAAGTGGAAAAGTGTTTAAATTTTAATATATATATATATAGAGAGAGAGAGATTTTTCGAAAGACTTTCAATAGGTGCATGGTGGTTTGTCCTGTTTTATAACAAAGACTTGAATTACTTACCTGCTGCTGAGGGGAGGTCCTGAAAACTACAACTCTATAGCCGCGCGTTTTTCATTTGAAAATTTAAATTTCATTTCATTTTGTTTTGTTTTTCACTTAATTTTGTTTTTTTCTTCAGTTTATTTCATTTTGTTTTGAATTTTAGTTCATTTCGTTTTGTTTTGAATTTTAGTTCATTTCATTTTGTTTTGTTTTGATTCTTATTTCATTTTATTTTTTTTTTTATTAAGTTTAACTGCTTATTACTTTTTGTTATCAAATACAACCCACCATCGATATAGGTTATGCACGGTACGTGACAGCCCTCAAACAGTGCGAATTAATCACTAGCTGTCTACGGCAACCAACTTTACGAGAAAAGCGGTACTATGTGCACAAATATGGTTGGGTCCTGGAAGCGTTTTGTCATGAATCCCGGCCAACGTTGTTTTTTTTTTTCATCTTTGATTTTTCTACAAACTGCAAAAGCTTCCATGACCCAAGATGTAGGTAGATGAGGATAAATGACTTTCAACTCCCTGCGAAGGGAATTCAACGAATTAACCTAAATCTAGATTAATTATTTATGTTACTTTGGGAAAGGAATCAAAATTATTAGGTGTACCAAGCGTTGCTCATGCTAAAATAGGTTAAAATAGGAGCCCGCTGTTTTAGCGGCTAGCGATTAGCTAGAGTCAAGCTGTCGATGCAATGGAAGTTGTTAGTCATGCAATAGTTTCGTAAATTTGTTTTCTCATAATTTAATTTGATAGAAAACTCGGCTGAATTAGTTTTTTCCCCCAAAACGAATCCGTTTACGTGTAACCTCACACAAAGAAAAGCATTGGAGATTTTAATTGTTTTAAAAATAGGTTTTGAAAACACTAATGAATATCCGTCCTCAGATTCTGTCCTCCATTTGCAATCAAAACAAAGACGTTTATTTTAATTTAACGTTTTAATGGAAAAAACTATTTTGCTAAAACTAGCAGTAATGCTATAAAAAATCTTCTTTCCAGACCTGTGGCAGGAAATAGAAAAAACACAAAATATGCTATCAATGTCTTTGAAGGTAAGAAAATCAAAACCTACGAGTTCGGTTATGGGAAATAAACATTGTCACGTATAGCTGAGATTAAATTATTAAGTTTCATGATCAAGTTCCGTAAGACAATTTTAAGCTAAAACATGCGAAATCACTTTTACTTCAGAACAAACATTTCGTCCAACTTTTAGCATGGAGACAGGAAAGAAACTATTTGGGAAGACTGGAGGTAATGCCGGCTTACTGAGTCCACACAAATTTCGTTTGTAGCAGATTCGAGCCGAGCGTTATTCGCTTCTCGGCCAACTGAACAATCTATCAGCCGCGGATCCCCCGATATATATCAGCTGCCAGAAGGGGTAACTTACTTTAGTTACTATAATTATAGCTGACTTCTATCACAGGTTCATATGTTCCTATCAGTATAATTTCTTTAGTAAGCCAAAAATATTGATCACCAACGTACGTTTCTATTTTAGTTGATTTTTAAAACAAGAGAATAGCAAAGGTTAACTTTTTGCTGGCGAACTGCTTCCCATATTTTTGAAGCTTTTACTTTCAATAATCTTGCTCGCCCATAATGGTTTCTCAAAGCTGATCTGTGCAGGTTTCGCTTGGAAGCACTATGATGCTATTATAACAAAGCCTTAGCGAGCATAAGGAATTTTTTATTATTAAAAAGTAAATAAGAAATGGTTTATTTTTAAATTGATAGTTCTGGAAGATCGTTCCTGGAAACGAGTTAGGAATGGTGAGGGCTGCAGTACGAATGGGGAATGGTATTTTAAGCCTAAGGTTCCAAAAATGTATTTTCAAAATTCAACATTTCAAAATTTTGAAAAAATGGTTTTTCACTTTCTCAGTGTTGCTTATGAGAAGATTGCACGTAGTAATGCTCCATCTCGTCATACGTGATGCTTTTTTTTGTGAATATTGGAAGAACAATATAAATAATCTAAAGCATTTTTGGTAATTCATTTGCTAAAACAACTCTACTTCGGCGAGAAGGTTAAGCGGTCTGAGCAGCCCGGTAAACCCGACTTTTTTTCCTTATACAGTCAACTCTCACCTTGTAGCGAACCGTGACCCCGTTATTACGGACACCCCGTTATTACGGACACCCCGTTATTACGGACACCCCGTTATTACGGACACCCCGTTATTATGGACACCCCGTTATTACGGACACTCCTCAATAGCAGACAGATAGTAAATCCTGGGTCAAAACTACTATAAAACTAGTAGTAGCTATCGCTAAGTGCCAAAGAGCAAAACAGTTTTTTTTCCAGTTTTCCTCGACATTTTTTCAGAATTTTAAAATGGCTAGTCAGTTCCGCTGTTTCGAGGGGGTGGTGGCTTTTAACGAGCCAAAACCTAATATAGTTAATCAACAATGCGTTGTTTACGAGTTTCAATGTCCTTTGTGCGATGCAAGGT
>JAOBBB020322690.1:0-19306 GCA_025331005.2 Zoanthus gigantus | reverse complement strand
AAGGACGTTAAACCGTAGGCCCAGGAGTAAGATCCTTGCATAGGACCTCGAGTCCTGTTATCTCTACTCCTTGGAACGTCACTAGGTTCCTAAATGTTCTAAAACAATAAAACTAAACAAAACAACCATCAAACTGTTTGCACTATTAAACGAGCAGGTTAAGAAAATTATTGAGATTTAACCAGCCCACTTTCTGAAAACGAACGGTGAAATGGACCCGTACTAGAAGTTAATGAATTTATTACTGTATTTTTGTATATTTGCTGCAAAAAGTGTCCCAAAATTAACTTTTCCGAAAATAAATTGTCCGAGATTTGTTAATGTTAATGTAAGGCTAGAATATGGCTTGCCGTGGATCTGCCCGTTCGGAATCAATTTTGATTAACTTGAAAATGATGTTCGTTTGGTGGTCCATGGATACGGTTGAGTATCATCCTATTGAAGATCTTGGCTGGGACTTATCGGTATTCGTTTGGTTTTCTGATTTAGGAACTGGGATGATGTTGGAGAGTGACCAGTGATTAGGCTTGTGGTTGTTCATCAGCATTAGGTTACACAGGTGTAGGATTATGTCGTATAGGTTGCTAGTCTTTGGCGGAATGTTATCTGGACCACCACTTTTTCCAGTTTGAGGATTTTCTTGGCCTGTTTGTTTTCTTCCGTGGAATAAGGGCCATCGTCCGTTTTGCAGAATATTTCCAGAATGTCTTGCTTGGTGCCTGCTTTTCCTGCAAGCTACCCAGTAAAATTTGAAATAATTGAACCAATTAAAGACGCATTCCTTTAGACCAGATCCAGCTTTTGGCTCCTGAGAGAATCCTTACTGCCCCTGATTTCATTCACGAATTTCCAGACCTCACTGTACTGTGAGTCTGCTCAGTTCTTGCCGCTTTCTCCTTAAGATTTTCTATCGTAAGTTAATCGTAGGCACTCATAAAGGCTTTTTTGCTACTTCTCAGCCTGGCATTGTTTCTGTAATCACCATAGATTGCTGATTCTGACGAAGCCTGTTCTTCTTTCAGTCGCTTCCTAGCTTTCACGATCGTTGGATGTCTTGATCATAATGGTTTCTGCCTTTCTACCTATCTTTCTTTGTCGATTTCACTGGCGGCTATGAATTGGTGGTATCGTTCAGAAGGATCTCTGGTTTCCTCATTCTCTAAACTCTGAAACCGGTTTCTAACTTCAGTGCTGTATTGTGCCTGTAGATCTTGTCTAGCTGCAAACAGCTTCCAGTTATACTGAGGTTACATTATCCGATACTTGGGGACCCGCAGGCCTAGACGATTCTTCATGCTCACCACTTGATGATTTGATCCTAGGCCTAAGAACGAGCTGTACGCTTCTACCTTCAATATTCTGTTTTTGCCTCTTCTTTCTCACCAATACATAGTCCAGTTGACGTTTGGCCAAAGTTACACGATCCTCAAAGGTCTTTTTCTTGAGATGCTTCCAAAAACTGGTGTTAATAACCAGAAGTCTGTTCTCTGTTAGTTTCAGTTTCAGTTTATTTATTTTGCCTTTTGATACATATATGTATAAACACAATTTTTTTAAATATCTTAATTAAAAATAGGCAAGGAAGCCCACAAAGAAACCAAGAGGTTTATAAGTGATGTGGGCTTCCTGAAATATATGTATTATATACATATATATATATAATTACAATTATTAATTCTAAGATGTTCATCATTTCTATTTGTGGGCTTGTGATATGGGAATTGGACATCCTGCGGCCCTAAACGAGCATTGAAATCCCAAAGGATACAAAGGAAGTTGTTAGCGTGGTGTCATAAAATGCTGCCTGTTGCGTTTCATAGAAATTCTCAGCTACATTCTCTTCAGAATAATGCAGTTCCATTATATTCAGTTATTGTTTTTAATCCTTACTGTTTATTGACCACAAACTCAAAGAAAATTTGCCGTAAAGGATCAACCAAACTCTCCTTGAGCATAACGGTAAAAAAACCACCTGAACGTGCCCGACCTATGTCTCCTCACTGTGACAGTAACTACAGGGAGTTAGAATGAAAAAGCGATTATAACTCAAGCCTCCCACCACTGTGACCCAAGTTGGAGGCCTGGACCGGGCATCTTGGCCAAAATTTACTATCATGCCCGTATGCCAGTTAGGGTCTCCCAATGAAGGGGATATATACTTACTTGTTAAAGAAACTATATGAAGGACGACTATATGGCTTACTGGCATGAAGTATATACCGAAACTTGGGTGATTTCAGTCTGACTCCGATCGAGTTTTCTTACATCAACAAAATCAGCCTTTATCCCAGACTTGAGGACTTGAGCCGTTACATTGGACCTTTGGCAAAAAGCTAATTAAACTGAAAAATAATAAAAGCTAAATCCTTTAGTGGCCCATGGAGCTGACGCTTATATATATGTTCTGTAGTGTTAAGCAGGTGAAAGTCTTTGACTCCCCCTGGACAGGACACTAATCCATCGCAGGTTAGCACCCAGCAGACGCTGGTACTCATTTACCTACCCCGGAAAGATGGAAAGCTGAGTTAGCTTAGGCGGAAAAGAAGGTCACACAAATATTCAAATCTCGGCAGAGCCGGGGATCGAACTGGAGGCCTTGTGGTTGGAAGGCAGAGATCTTACCAACTGCACCAACCATGCCCATAGTTACCATTAAGTAAACAAAATGCTTTTCAGGTCTCTATATTAAAGTCCTGAGTGATCATGTTAATGACTAAAGGCTTTTGTTATAACTATTAAACTATTTTTATTGTAATAAATAATGTGGGAATAAATTGGTTAGATTTTTCTGTACAGCCTATATATAATACCTGATGAGCTAACTGATAAATATTTTAAATGCTAATATTCTAATTGGATATTTGAAATTGTTTTAGGTGGTCCAAAAAAGGCTTTGAGTTTGTCTACAAAAAAGGTGAGTTCAGCGTGAGTTTGAGCGGAATTATTGGTAAGTTATTTAGTTCACATACACAGAACTTGTGTCTCGTTAACCTCTCCCCTTGTAAACATCAAACGGGTGACAGGGCTCAGGTCAGAGACGACTGAAATGTTCGTGTGGCAACCAGAAGTTTTAGTTTAATCGCCCTGTGGACGGCTACAACCAACCGATTGATATGCAGTTTTTGTATTTTTTTTTTTAATATAAGGATTTTCAAAAATTGGTTTGCATATTCAACTTATTGCTGTGTATTTTGCTCCATTGCCAACGTCGATGTTAGAAAACGCAACAACTCATAGCTTGTAGATTTCACTTTTGGTCTGGAAACAGGCGGACTAATTAAATCGTTGAATATCAATAACCGCTTGGACTTGTAACTTTCGAAAGGTAATTTTGTCGCTCGTTTTTGATTCAAAATTAGTATAGCTCGAAAGCCAGCTCTATAAGCTTTAATTTCATATATGGATTTAGGTATCTACGGTTTAAAACAGACGCACTGTATCGTTTTGACGCAAAACACCCCTGAAGGTATACGGTAACCTTAACTCCTTAATATTTTAGCGGCACTATTCTAGGATTTGTATTGGTTTATGTGCCGCTGGGATCAGGGAAGAATAAAGATTTATTCTACCGTAAAACTGATTGGCTCTGATGATTGCAAAAACTCCACTAAAACATGCTTATTAAAAGTTTTAAAAAGGTTTGTCATCTTTCTGAATATTATGCAATTATTTCCTTTTAGGAAACTACAAACGGGACATCAATGTCTGCTGTTTGTACTGAAACTGATAAAGCAGATTCAGTCCATCATATCAGTAGCTGTAGTGCAGCTTCTGATGGAGATGAAGAAATAACTTCTTCCGAACAGAACGCAAAGCGACCATTTGTGGACAAAATTGAAGGTTCTAAGTTGTTTGACGTCTATGGAAAGACTAAAAACTCACCGGAATCGACAAATAATGATTCGGCACTAAATCAGCCACAAGATGTTAAGAACAGAAATTTTCAGACACATTTTAAAGAAAAAGACTTTAATAAAGAAGATACAATCTCCTGTTGTGGTGCAACCCCTGTGAATGGGTTTCAGTTCCCTGTTTCAACTGCTGGAGCACAAAAGCGAAGGTAAGACTTAATCGTATGATAGAAAAGTCCGAGGCGGGCCTGGTTGGCGCAGTTGGTAAGATCTCTGCCTTCTAGCCACAAGGTTCCCGGTTCGATCCTCGGCTTTGCCGAGATTCGAATATTTGTGTGACCTTCTTTTCCACCTAAGCTAACTCAGCTTTTCATCCTTCTGGGGTAGGTAAATGAGTACCAGCGTCTACTGGGAGCTAATCTGCGATGAATTAGTGTCCCTTCCAGGGTGAGTCAAAGACTATCATCCGCTTAACACTACAGAAACCGGAGATAAGCGCCGGCTCCATGGGCCACTTGGCTTGTAAAGGATTTAGCTTTTTAGAAAAGTTCCGAAGTACAGCTTTTAATTAGGGTGTATGATGATGTATGACGAAAATCTACTTTTATTTACGTTGTGAAAGATAATCATTACAGTTAGAAAATTGTTTTGTCATTCCATTTTGTTTTTCTTCGGCCAAAAAGTTTTATAAGTCGTCAATACACGTCTACCTCAACCTTAGGTCAGGTAAAAGGCGAACATAAAAACATTATCATTTTTCGTCCCTGATAAAAAAAATCTAGAACAAGTATTTCGGCCTCAAATAAGACTATATAATTTTATTTGATTGATAGATAGAAATAAAAAAGATCTTTCCTGTATACTACTACAGCGGCAACTTGATTTGAAATCAATTGACTTTGTTACTCGAACTACTAATTCTTTAGATACTTTTAATTGCCAATTATTTGCAATCTTGTCGTTTTTTGTATTTGTAAACAGCATATTTTAATTGTATGATACTATTTTTATTGCAGAACTCAAAATGCTTCTCCAATCAAAAAAGGCAAAGTCGTACTCCGTAGACGTACTAGTCCCGGTGCAAATAGTGCTTTGATCACCAAACGTCAGCCCACTCAAAATACATTTCACGATAAAACTCTCACGAAACCCAGCAAGAACTTGTTAGCAGCTAATTTTGAATTCGATGAAGATTGTATTCCTCCAACACCGTCACCCGTGGGCAGGAAAACCATTGTTACTCTCCGAAAATCCCTCTCCAGTTCAGGGTCCGAGGATGAACAATCTCTGACTAGCAGGAGTATTGTAAATTCAAATACGCTTGCAAATAGGACTTTTGGGGGAAAAGTTTCTTGTAATGTTTCTAGAATACCTTCAAGTTTCACAATGATTGGTGTCGATATAAATAGGTCTCAAAGTTGCGAAATGGAACATGTTGATAATGAGTTGGTAGAAGGCGATTCTAATATCTCCGTTATTGAAAATAAGGCATTAAAAGTTGATTACGGACAAAGAGAGATTAAGTTATCCAAAAGAACCAGTGAAGTGGATAAACAAAAGGACGGCGATCGACCGAAGGATCTTCCACCCCAAACATATGTTGATGATCAGATTATGAAAAAGATGATGAGTAGAACTTATCGCCTTTCACGCAAACAACGACTCGACAAATTTGTGTCGAATCCTTTAAAGTCTACCAAATTAGCAGTTTCAGGAAAAAGGTCTCAGGAAAAACTTAGTAAATTCAATGGTGTAGCGTCCAATGATGAAGAAAACAGATCTGTTCCTTTGATTCCTAAGAAATGTGTCCTGCTAAAGTCAAGAATAAAGTCAATTAAGAGATCTCCTACAAAAGGCAACTCACCAGATCGTAAGAGGCATCAATCGGATTCTGTTTCCAAGGAACTTAAGGTATAGTTCACTTATAGTTTTATTCTAACTTAATTAATAAAAGTATGTTTTCGGATTAGGAATATCAACAAATGCTGCCTTTAATTCCAACAAATTGCATACAAGCACCTTGCACTCAGGCTCGATGCAAGTGCCGAGTTCTAGAGTAGCTACTTGGAAATAATGGTGTGTTCTAATTGGTATCCAGTGAAATTCGTGCTCAAAGAACTTCCCTGTGCACTGAGTGTGGACATAGCCGCCTTCTGGAATTATCAGATCTAATATTCTAGAATAAAGTGAGTGTGAACCAGCCCAATTTTAATGTCTGAGTTAAAGAGGAGAGGACACTCACTAAAATTTTAAAGTTACATATATCCTTTCAACACTTCACACTAGTTATCTTTTACTGAATGATAACATACAAGCTCATGCCAGACGTCAGTTTTGTTTCTACGGCGTTTCAACATGTATAGAATGAACAGAAAGAAAAACTTGTTACCACAGATGGGGTTCGAACCCATGTCATCCGGGTTACTAGTTGGTGTGATGATCATTACACTACCCCATGCTATCTTTGAGGTGTGTTAATTTTAACGTGGATTTTCCCTGGCAGTTTTGTTTTTCAGTCATGATTGGGTTTATGATATATATGCAATTTTATTTCTATCCTTTCATGAGAGCCTTGACGGTTCGGTGAGTTTTCAGGTCAACGCTTTTTGATGATGATGATAATAATAATAATAATAATAATAATAATAATAATAATAATAAATTATTAATAATTATGCTTATTAGTGAATCCACTTGGTAGCTTTTCTTTTACCAAATGATTAGTAAGTTTTACCTAGAAAGTTGAATAGGGATTCCCAGAGAAAAATGGATTGAAGTCGCCAAATCTCAACCCCGCTTGTGAAGCCCAGGATTCGATCTCGGTTCTGTAATGGTCGGAAGCGTGAATCATTACTGCCACGCCAGGCTGACTCCCTTCTTAGTGGGGACGGAAGGGCTAAACTGATGTAAAAGGACTACTGTATGGACGGGGTTTTGGGTTATCGTAACTCACGTTTTTCCCAATGGTAGAAAACTTAAAATGTTATGGAAAGTCGTGAGGAGTTTCCACTTTTGTGCAAGGCGTTTTAATTTCGCTCATATGGAATGAATAAACTGAATACTCAGCTGTATAATTACTTTTAAATTTAGTTTGAAAGTTTGCTGCTTACCCAAAATCAGTACTACCAGAAATCAAACATAGTACGTTAAGTAAATATTTTGTTTGTGAAACTTTATTAAAGCTGAAGTAAATGAAGTCTGTAGGCGTAGGCAGTTTTTATATTTACAATAATCTTGAGGCTGATTGATTTATTATTTCATATCGCTCATCTAATGGGACAAAACTAAATTAATAAAGTAACGGATACTTTTAAAAATGTAAATTGTTAAAAAAAAACATAACAATTCAGATTGAAAGATTTGGACTGTATTCATAGTTGGGTATAAGTGACGAATTATTAAATATAAAAAATAGTTAGTAGCGCAGCTAATCCAAATGCAGGATTTGTTTAAGACCGTCGGTATGTTCATGATTGCTAATGCTAGACAGCCATGAAAAATCTATTTGTTATTAATCAAAACCGCTGTCCATGGCTGCTAACATTCAAGCTCAGTATTTCTATGATAGATTAAGGGGTAATGCCCCTTACCAGCGAGGTCAAAGTGCCATTTTTATTGGCCTCACGTTAGCTACTAATACATACGTACAATCTATACTTGATGATTATCATTAAAATCGCATCCCACACCCATAACACTTCACTTTTACCTATTATCTTTGGGAACCTGAGTTAATTTCTTTGCTATGCCGAGATGATGAGGCCCAAGCAAGCCCAAACAACTGTCCATAGCTGCTAACATTCCGGCTCACTATTTTTATTGTAGATTTAAGGGGTTTCATCTCGCTACCAACATAGCCTTAGTAGCTTCATCTTAGCTATACTTGTGCTCATGTTCTGTCTTTGCTTGATGATTTTTATTAAGCCCCATCCCGCGCGCATTACGCTTCACTGAGATCAAAAGGATGCTCTTGTTGCTGATTGTTTGTACTTGATCCACCAGGAAAGGTCAAAGTGTAACTTGCTTCTCAAGATGGATAGGGAAGGCAAGTACGATGCGAACCAAAATAATACAAAGAAAAATAGCTCGAGCAACGAAGAAATTGAGTTATTCCAAGCTTACACGGAAGCAGCTCCTGGTTGTGACGGAATAAGTAAACATAAAAACTCACATGTAAACAATAAACATTGCTGCATGATGGAGACTGCTCACTATGATGACAGAGAAATTCCCAATATCTCATTACTCGAAATAAGGAATTCCAGCCATGCTCTGAATGAGAGTGTTGTAGGGAGTCGAAACAAGTCCACGGAGCAACCCTTAATGGATATTGATTCCACGATGCAGTTGAAGGATATCCTAAACTCGTCAACTGATAGCCTTGCAGAAATGTTGCTGAGTTCACCAGCGAGTAAAAATCTAGAGGTATCTTTAACTAGCTTTTCACCTGTGCTGCAACAAACTCCAACTCGTAAGAAGAGCCTGAATGTTTCACGAAACAGTATTACAGAAGGAGAACAATTCAGTGATCTCCTCGATGGTCTGGAGTGGTCACCGCTACCAAATAAAGCAAATTCCAGGTAAAGTGCAATAATTATGATGGAAACACTGATTAGAATGTGAAATAAGATGGTATAAAAGGCAAGTTCTCCTCCGAGTTCTCCTTGCCTTTAATATCATGATATCGTTATTTCGTCTGTAATATACTCACTTTGGAGGTTGGTTGGCTGCATTTTGATATGCCTTGAATGTGACAGCGCGATGCTGTTAGTGAGTTTATGTGTGCCAGTCATTACTTTCCTGTGTAACCGTGCGATGCGGTTCTAGTTGAGATCCAGAAAATTGATCCTTGTTCACCATGGAGTCTCCAGTAGTTCAGTGGTTAGAGCATCGGACTAGATCACGGAGGATCGTAGGTTCTGATCCCATCTGGGACTCTGATTTTTTTCCCGAGTTCTCCTTGCCTGGGATGGGATGAGTTCAACTTGGCAAATATGCTGAGAGAATGAAAGGTGAGATGAGATGAGGCGTGCTAGGAGAATTGCTTTGAAGTGACGTGGAGTTAGTTGAGATTAGATGAGAGGGAAAAGGAGAATTGAAATTGGAATACGTGTAGTGAGATGAGGTGACAAGAATACGTTGTTAACATAAAGGGTGATGAGATTAGATGACGTGTGGTGAGGTGACATGGAAAGTGATGAGGTGAGATAAAGTTAAGTGAGGTTTGGCTTTCGCATTTGGTAAGATCTCTGCCTTCTAGCCACACGGTCCTCGGTTCGATCCCTTGCTTTGCCGAGAGTTGAATATTTGTGCAACCTTCTTTTCCGCCTAAGCTAACTCAGCTTTCCATCCTTCCGGGGTAGGTAAATGAGTACCAGCATCTGCTGGGAGCTAACCTGCGATGGATAAGTGTCCTGTCCAGGGGGAGTCAAAGACTCCCATCAACTTCACTCTTCACATACCGGAGATAAGAGCCGTCTCCATGGGCCACCTGGCTCGTAAAGGTTTTAGCTTTTAAAATGGAATGTGGTGGTTGTGTCATGAAGAGTTGTATTCAGCCCCTCGCTGTTTCACATTAGATACAGAAATTTGGTTCAGATCGCAAGTCGTAGAAGATATTGAACGCATGACATCAACAATATAAAAGTTAGGTGTCTTATTTTAGACCGGTAGTAATCACTCTTAGTTTTGTCCAGTAGCGTATCATATTTCTGAGTTTGGTCCTCATCAATTTTCTTATCAACAATCGAACAAGATATTCTATATCGACGTTCAAGTCGTCGCTCTCTTGCTTTTTGTCTCGAAGTTGGTCGTTATATCACTTTGCCAAGGGTGTTGTTTACATTCGTTTTAAGTAGAGCAGACATGAAGAGTTGTTATGAGATGAGATGGTGTGAAGTTTGGAGAAATGAAGATAAAGAGTGGTGAGATGAGATGAAAAAGTTGGGAGGAATTGAAGATTTGTGAGATGAGTAAAGATGAAGCTTGGTAAGGTTAGATGAAGAGTATTGGAATGCCATGAAGGCTTGTGAGATGACGTTTGACGAGGTGAGAGGACATCAGTTGGTGAGTTGAGATTAGGTGAAATAGGATATATAAGGTAGTTAGGTGAAGGTTAATAGAGTTGAGATAGGATCAGAAAATTGATGGTATTAATTGGGGTGAGAAGAGATAAGTAGCAATTCAAAGAATAAAACAAAATAACGAACTTGTATCTAATGCCGATGAATATCTTGAGAAATTATTGGAATTTGTCGGTGAGTATTCATCATCATCATTCATATTTTAGACACTTATTTTCAATGCTTGCATTGGTTAGATGGATTTCTTAATGACTATCTTCTACACAGTTCGATTTTGTGCAAGATTACGATCGATCTTTAGAGATCTTAAATGACTATCCACGACTTGGTACCAAGTCTGTCGAGGTCTACCCTTAACGTGCATACATACAAACTTTATTTTACCTCGAATTTTAGTGTAGTTTTACAATATAGCTAGTATCTTTGTTGCCCCTCGACAACTGTATATCATTTTTTCACCAAGCTATCATCATTGCATTTCTCTACATGGTCAAACCACCTCCATCTGTCTCTTCTGGTGTAGTTCCTAATGCTATCAAGTCCCAAACACTCCCTCAGTTCTGAAGGTTTCCTATCCTTCAAGGTGACATTGCGCATCCATCTTATCATTCTGATATCATTGCACTCCAACCCCAATAAGTCAGCCTCTTTCACTGGCAAAGTTTTACTACCATACAGCAAGAAACATTTAACACATGCTTGGTGCACCCTACCCTTAGAGCGATAGGAGAAACCCCTGCAAGTCAGGAGAGATCCCTAAACTTTTTCCATCTTGTTCTGGCAATCACACTCTCTTCAGCACCTCCACCAGCACTAATCATGTTGTCCACGTAGCAGAGCTTATCAGGAACCTCTAAAGCTGCTCCATCAACCATAACATGTAGTATAGTGCGAAATTCAGACACCTAATTTAAAATGTTTTAAACGTTTTATATAATTTTGGTGTTAACCCTTCATCATATCGAATCACATCGCACCACTCAATGAATAAAAGTTTAAATGTCATTCCCTTAAAATTAATTGCTGACAACAA
This sequence comes from Zoanthus gigantus, assembly GCA_025331005.2. Taxonomy (NCBI): domain Eukaryota; kingdom Metazoa; phylum Cnidaria; class Anthozoa; order Zoantharia; family Zoanthidae; genus Zoanthus; species Zoanthus gigantus. The sequence continues at coordinate 8,339 of JAOBBB020322690.1, read as the reverse complement.
TGGTGTACAAATTTCACATTTAGTTGTCTAAGTTTCTCTAATTATTTCTTTTGTTCATTCTACCTCATACCCAATTATTTTCTCATACCATCTCAACTTATTCCATTTCACTTCACATAATCCGATCCATCCCATCTATCTCATTTAAAAGATTCTAAAATAGTTTAAAATACTAAGAAACTATCTGAATCTATCATCTTGTTCAACTTCAACAACGATTTCCCTCACAGTGTCGTTACTACGCCTGTGAAAACAGAATTTCGACCCAGGTTACTCGAGCATGCCTACTTTCCTTCAAATCAAAACCTAAACGGTTCCGCATGCTTGCGTGACACAGAAACCTGTGACACAATCCTGCGTGACACTGAGAAAGAGTGCAGTGACAACTACAGCCGATACCTCGTGTTAGAGGTGTACCGCCGGGAGACAGTGGATGAAAGGCAAGCTGAAACTTGTGGTGGAGTCCGCACTGAGAAAGTTCTTCGCATGTTTGATGAATGGAAATGCCAAGAGAGATATTGTTATTTACGGGAAGACTGGGAGATGACGGAAGTTGAACCAGGGGATGTTGTGCACGTGACTGGTACGTAGAATTAATATATGGGAGTCATGATAGGCGAGCAGTATTAAATATAATATAATATAAATACCTAATAGCAGTTCCCCTAAATGGGCTTTTTAGTGTCATGTTAATATCCCATTCCCCTGTTAAGAAATCCCATTCTCCTGTTAAATGGGCTTTTCACTGTCATATGTCTAATCTTCCTTCCTCTTAGAACATTCCTTTACTTCAAGGAGAACACTTTTATTATTTTGATAATATAAACAATTTGTTTTTTTAAAAAAAGTTTTTGATTTTAATCAAATTATTTTTTTCAAACTTACTTATAAAATTCTAGAAACGTCTGCTATATTGGTTCATTGTCGCGTCCTAAAAGATGTTGACAGTAATCAATAATGATTTAAATGACAAATTAGAATGTCGCAGCTTGCAGCAGAAATACAATACCTGATAGCGTTACATTTTGATAATTGAATGCATTCAGCATTAAGGTTAATCATGAAGGTCAGGACCGTACATAGCTGGGGAAGGGGCAGGTCAAAGGGGGACAGTTGCCCCCACCAGGAAAACTAAACATAATAAATTATCAAAAGTATCAGTGTGGTTTGTTTCCTTAAAGGTATTCGAGGCAACCTTCTGTGAAGGGGTGAAAAAAAGGGTCCAATTAGAAACCCTGTCTGTATACGGGAGACCCCAGTAATGGTGTGTAGAGTTTGCCCCAGCGGATAAAATGTCCTAGGTACGGTCCTGAAGGTAGTATTTAAAGTTTTCATTCACTAAAAGGCTGGCCAGGAGGTTAGTTCCACTAACGTGACTAGTTGCGAATGGCTGTCTGTTGCATCAAATTCCATAAAGAAAAAGATTTTTATTTTTTAAGCAAATCAGTCAATGACGGAATTAGATATTATTTCATACTAACTTCCTATTATTCATACTAACTTCCTATTATTTTTTAAACAAAGCAGTCAATGACGGAATCAGATATTATTTCATACTAACTTCCTGTTATTTTTCTCGCCTTTACAGTGGCGCTGAAAATCTGTCTCTAAAAACAATTCCTAGCTTAGACGAAATAGCCTCAAGTTTTCAAATTTAAACCAGTGATCATAAAATTTTTATTCCAAGCTTATCTAAGATATGCGTTGAAGTTTCAACCAATTATTAGTTGAAGTATTGTTGTCTATGAATTGCTCGATTTTCTTTAGGCTCATTCGACCCCAACACTTGTGTTTGTATACTGGATAACACTAGAGACCAGTACCTGGTGGTCCATCCAGACACTCTGGTGTCTGGTACAACGGTAGCTGGTGCAACGTCCTGCTTAAGGCGCAGTGTTCTTAATGAACGGTTTAGAACAGAAGGTCAGAGTGAAGCTATGCTTATTGGCACCCTATTGCACGATCTGTTTGACTGGGCTATGTCTACAAACGGTGGGTAAACGAATTGTAAACTTGTTCAGTATGTTCGTATTTTTACTTACAAAGTTATAGGTTAAGTGAACATTATGAGATGTGCCTTGTCATAGTAACTTTCTACCTATCTATAAGTAACTTATCTAAATAAATGTATATGCAATTGCTTTAGTAACATTCTATCAGGTTACATGCTTTACCGCCTATTTACCTACGTTTAAGAAATAAAACATTTTCTCCGTGCCTTCATAGCCTGGTGAAAACCGAGGCGAACGTTTGCGAGAATTCTCGAGCAGGTGAAAACCCTCGACTGCGTGTCGGATTTCACTGATCTGCTCTCGAACTTATGTATACTTTAATTTCTTTCATGAAACTGTTACTTCTCACAACTTGGAGATAGAGCCAACCATATTGCTTACGTCATTTTCGTGCTTCATAGCGCAATGTAAACACACTTGTAGACCAATCAAAACGCACGTACTATCCAAATTATTTTATAAGAAGAAATGCATACGTAATTGCCTTAGTATTTTCTATCTCGTTATTTACATACTTACCTAACTTAGGTATCTACTTACTGACTTAGTTTTTTTTTTCCGCCCTACCGAACTACGTACGTTGAATTCCCATCTACCTACCTACTTATATTTTTATCTAGTTATTGAGTTTCCTCTTTACCTAATTACGGCGCTATTAACTTATTTAAGTACTTATATTATCTAATATACTTACATTTCTACTTACCAGAATTTTCAGGGGAACGCTTGTTAAGCAAAGCAAAAAGCCTTCTTGAGGAGCACAGATACTTAACAGAACTTTACAGTCTTGGAGAAACTGAGATGTCGGCCCTAGAGAAAATCAAACCGCTGATTCCTTCATTCAGTGAGTGGGCCAAGCGCTTTGTGCAGCCATTTCCCTTGTCAGATATTGGGCTAATGGATTTTAAGAGTGCTTATGATCCGCCTTCGGTCAATCATTCTTCAGAGCAGCCCAGCGTTTGTATTTCACAGCTGCGGGACATTGAGGAAAATGTTTGGTCTCCAAGGTTTGGCTTAAAAGGTTGGTTTTAGTACTACTAAAATCCTTTACGAGCCTAGTGGCCCATAGAGCCGGCGCTTATCTCCGGTTTCCGTAGTGTTAAGCGGTTGAGAGTCGTTGACTCCCCCTGGATGGGACACTAATTCATCGCAGGTTAGCTCCCAGCAGATCCTGGTACTCATTTACCTACCAGGAAGGATGGAAAGCTGAGTTGGCTTAGGCAGAAAAGAAGGTCGCACAAATATTCAAATCTCGGCAGAGCCAGGATTGAACTGGCGATCTTGTGGTCGGAAGGCAGAGATCTTACCAACTGCGCCAACCACGCCCACCCATCATTTATATTTTTAAAAAAATCAATACTGACTGTCAACTTTTCATCATTTAATCCTACGTAAAATTTCAATTTCTATTTGAATTTCTAGTTTAACAAACATTCAACAAGTTTTAAAGTTTCGTGCATGCTTCTCGTTCTACGTAGGCAATCTTTATTACAATAGCAGCAAACATATTGCTTATAATAAAAGATTTTGTGGAAACGTTTGTACAAAACTTATCGCCAAAAAAAATGCGTTCTCTTAAAAATGAAAAACACATTTCTTAAACTTTACAATAAAATATACATTAAGCGTTATAACGAAAATAGCCTAAATACACATTTTAAACACTTACCCACATTTGCCATTGTATTCAAATTTTCCTAGGTTTAGCATCATACACAAGTCTGCCAAAAAGCAAAGAAAAAAATTATAATCAATTCCAACTGCATCTACAATTAAACAGAACCAGCTATCATCAGCAACACACACAAATCACAAGCAATCGATCTGTTTGTAAATGAAGTAAATGCGTAAGGCTTGTGGTTGTGGAAGGTGACAAACATTGTCATATTATTACATATACTTATATTATTACATAGATTTATATAACAAAATCAATACACTTATATAGTGCTTATCTAAAGCTCTAAGCGCTTTGCAAGAGAATACAGGTTCATCAGATGAGGGTCTTAGATAGTCCGCAAGAGCTCTTCACACATTTGAAACATTAAGGAATACCCTCGATGTATTTTATGACCCTGACTGTTGGTCCGGCCGGGAATTGAACCCAAGCCTCCCTCATGATAACCAGGCGGCAGTTACTGGTAATAAATATTTGCAAAAGTTGGACACTGAAAACACGTTAGTAACAGGCACTATCCCTTACATCATGGGTACTAGCATGCATAGCAGTGCTGTCCAGGCCAAAGCAGTTATCAACGGTTGCTAACATTCAGTCTCACTACTATACTGAAATTTTATACCAGAGCTGTATGAAGCAGGTCAGTTTTTATAAATCCAAATATGCCACTTTAACCTAGTAAAAACGATATTTGCAACTGAATTTGTACGGCGTTTATATGAAGAAAATGCTATGAAACAACTTTACAGTTTTGTACACAAATTAGGTAATTAGGAAAAAGGACCAATTACCCATACTGCCATCAGGCTAGCACCAAATATGATATGGCGTTTTAACGCTCACGTGTTTATTTAATTATATTCCAGATGGGAAGTTCAAATTATAAGCAAAACTAACCAAGTGCTTCAAACACTTTTCCTTTGACTGTCTGTGTTAACGCTCTGGCAAGAACACAAAAAAACTATGGACGTGCAAATTCGACTTTATTGTGTTCCGAAATCTTTCATAAATAATAGGGGCTTCAAAGAATGTCTTATCAATGCAGGATAGTTGACATAACTATTTAGCACTACAATGTCACCCATTGCAAACTAAAGAACCACTTGAGAGCAACTAGCTGCTTTTTACAAAGGAAAGTTCACTTTAATGGAAAACAAAATTGGAACAGACAAACGAAGGTGCCGCTACAGTGCTATTCACACAGGGCCACGTACCAAGTGTTTGGTAGTTCAAGGCAACAAGTTGACAACCAGCATTCCAATAGAGCTGTTGAAGCGAAAAAAAAAGAAAATGAAGGAATGCATTTTTGCTAATTTATATTGTAAACAAAATGTTACATGTAACAAATGACGAGCTGAACTGTTCGGACTCACGGGGTTTGTGGCAGTTTGTTTTATACGATCAGTGATCAATTTTTTTCAAATATATTTTGAAGAACGATATCGCATTTAGCCAGAGTTACGCTATTATAAAGCAAGGCTGAACATGGAAGGAGTTGGGAAATAGCACGAAATATTTTGTTACTATTTTGCATTTAATACGTGGCTTATTTCACCAACATGACGTATATCCAGAACTCCTGTAGTCTAAATTACTTCTAATTATTACCTAGACATCAGGTTAAAAATTGGTTGATCATCATTGTGTAGTGCATATCACCTTTCTAACAGTGGTATTCAACAGAAATATATTCAGTCAAACAAGTCAATACAATTGACCTGAATTATGTTTTAAATGGTGCTTAATGCAAATTTCTAGACGAAATGTCCAACTCATTTTTTGTCCATCAACAAACCAGGTTGACAATTGCTTTAAATAACATCAGTTGCACTCAAAACATCTTAACAAAGAAACAAAGTAGTGAAGTTAAGTCAAGCACATGGTGTTAATTTGGACTTTTTAGGGCTAGCAAAAAAGAATTAGGGACATTTAGGGTCACAAGAAAGTAGGTTAAATATTTTTTTAAAAACTTTATAAACAACTGGGTTTTTTTTCAAGGAAAAACGACGATATGTAGTTTTGAAGTAAGTTTAATATCAACACATTTGAATTTCCCATTTCTCTCCCTATTAAAAGTGCTTCATTTTCAAAATAACCTCAGGGTTTTTATGTTATCAAACCTCACCTGAGGCATATAGTTTTCAGAGCCAACGCGCGTTCCTTTTGGGTAGACCCTACTCAACTGCCGCTTGTTATAGCTACATCTTGTTAAGGATTCCTTTCACAGATAAACATTCCATGGTAAAATACAGTTTACACAACTACATCAATGCAAGTTACTCACAACAATATGTATTTAAAGTAAATAACAAACGATTAATATACATTTATAATACAAAGAAAGCAAGAAACTATTAAAAAATCCAGCATTTAAGCGCCAGTAAAGATCGCCGTAGGGAAAGTACAAAGCTGTCGTTTTGAGCTTTAGTCTTCGTCAGACCAACTCAAATCATTGCTCTGACGAAAGGCTAACGCACGAAATCCCACGGCGATGATCGAGCTTTTCAACCTAAAGTTGATAAAACCACGTGCAAAACGAGAGAGCTTATCCCCGAACGTAGCCTACTAGCGTAAGAAACAACTGTCTCTAGAGATCTTGGTCACACTTGTGAGTGCAAAAGTCTACCAAGGGTTCTTGCGCGCCTATATTCTTCTCTGTAGTCTGCCTTTTTATTGATTAGTATTGCTGTCACCGCTCGGTCACTTATTGTGACCTCTCTGCAACAGCAATTATTTCTGTTCCTTTAAGGAAGACAAAAAAGACCATGTTGATAAACACAGATCTGTTTCACAGTTTCTTATTTTTGAACAGTGCAAAAAAAGAAATAATGTTTACTACTATCCTACATAACTGAATGGCAGCAGAGTTTTATTAGGGGAAGATCTCGTGAGACACAGCTAATTCTGATCCATCATCGAGCCACTTATCCTACCTAAATGAATGGGAACAGGGTTTTATTAGGGGAAGATCTTGCGAGACACAGTTAATTATTATCATTGAGCCGCTCATCCTACCTAACTAAATCGCAGCAGGGCTTTATTAGGGGAAGATCTTGTGAGACACAGCTAAATCTGATCCATCAATGCTGCTTGGTTATATCTTATTTTTTACCTTATTAGTGAAACACCTACTTGACTAATCGAAGGCAAAGAAAGGTGCTTGATGCCATATTTTCATCCTGGCCTGAAATTTGCTCCAGATGCTCCGAGGTTCCGGCAAGAAATTTTTATTTTTTTGTTATAATTATCAGAGATTTACCTGTTTATTCTTCCAAGAAATAGCGATAAAAAAACATTTTTACTGAAATTGTTAATGCTAAAGGATACTTCACAAACTCCACTGGTGCTTCTTTCAGCAAAGACGTGGCAACTGTTTCTACAAAGGATGACATCTCGTAACTTTTGTTTTTTTCTGGGGAGTGAAAATGGAATATCATTAGCAGAAATACAGCTACAGTCTGTTGCGCGCATCTCACATGAAATCGTAATTTACAAAGGGCGATCTTTTTTAATCGAATGCATTACATTTGTCTATTATCACTAAATATTGAAACGATAGCAAAACACGAAATGGTCATAATGCATAATTGACCATTTTCGCATTTGCAATTGCCGCTGACAACTATGACTACGTATTCAATTTGTACAGTCTTAGCCTAAGTATAAAGTTAAATATTTCTAAACGCCAATGCAGTTTTATACTATTTAGAACTATGTGTATTGTTGGAGATATGACTTCTCGCTCTCTCGCGAGAGTATTTGTGAATATTTAACAACAAAACGAGGCTAAGACTGTGTAAAATGAATCCACAGTCATTTTAATCAGCAGCGACAGGGTATTTTAAACTGGTCTATTGATTAGTTTTACATTCACGTTATAGTTTCGTTGAGGTGAAACTTAGTCCCTTAGCCATTCAAAAATACAGATCTGTTAGGTAAGACCAGAAAGTGTTTTAATCATTAACACAGATGGAGAAAATATGTGTTTACAACGATGGTTTAAAAGCAACTGAATAGACCAAGATACTTACTAGCTGAATTTTCAAAACTTTTGAAATGAACTGGCTGGATGTAGTTTACTAGCTCGGAAAGTTCAACCTCTGCCTCTTCTTCTTCATCAATTGTAGATTCTCTACGATTCTAGATTGATAAAAGTTAGACACTGTTAATTTGCAACAAAAATTTTTGGTGGATTGTTTGTACCACTTACTCCACAACATAGATTTAAAATACATTAAATACAAAAACAAATTTTATCATTCTAACTGGACTGAAAAGTAGCATGGAAACCGAGAGGATAGGTAAATTACTTCTACTCCAAGAGGCGCAATGGAGCCGGTGATTATCTCTGGTTTCCGTAGTCAGCTATGCGGATGGGAGACTTTTTTCTCATAAGAAACTACAAGAACTTGAGATAATTGTCAATGAAGAATTAAAACATGTTAATACCTGGCTCTGTGCCAATAAACTTTCACTCAACATTGACAAATCCAACTTTATTCTATTTCACCCTCCACAAAAAAAAGTTAAAGCTTCAATAAACCTATATATCAAGCAAACGCTCTTGACAGAAAAGGATAGTATCAAATATCTTGGTATTATGCTTGATTCTAATCTCAACTGGAAAAAACAAGTACAATCAATTTCAA
>JAOBBB020322600.1:0-10524 GCA_025331005.2 Zoanthus gigantus | reverse complement strand
TAGTAGTAGTAGTAGTAGTAGTAGTAGTAGTAGTAGTAGTAGTAGTAGTAGTAGTAGTAGTAGTAGTACTAGTAGTAGTAGTAGTAGCTAGTAGTAGTAGTAGTGGTAGTAGTAGTAGTAATAGTAGTAGTAGTAGTAGTAATAGTAATAGTAGTAGTAATAGTAGCTAGTAGTAGTAGTAGTAGTAGCAGTAGGAGTAGCAGTAGTAGCAGCAGCAGTAGTAGTAGCTGTAAATAGTAGTAGTAGTAGTAGCAGTAGTAATAGTAGTAGTTGTAGTAGTAATAGTAGTAGTAGTAGTAGTAGTAATAGTAGTAGTAATAGTTATAGGAGTAGGAGTAACGTGCCAGTCTATCGTGCGGGAGGCTGGGGCTCGATTCCCGGCCGGACCGACACACAGGGTCTTAAAATATTTGAGGAGAAGGTGCTGCCTTTGTCCTAACATCTGCAAATGGTTAGACTTTCGCGTCTTCTCGGATAAGGCCGTTAAACCGCAGTTACAGTCTCTCTATTGGGGGACTTAAAAGCACCCAAGCACTTGTCGAAAAGAGCAGGGTAGTGATCCCGGTGTTGTGGTCTGTCTTCTTCAATGAGAGCATTTACGGTTATTAATATATGTGAGCCGCTATTGCCGAGTATCTAAGACCCTCAAATGCTAAAAAAAAAAATGTATTTGTTTGTAAAGCGCTTAGAGCTTAACTATATGAAAATCGATTATTATTATTATTATTATTGTTATTATTATTATTATTATTATTGCTATTATTATTATTATTATTAATAGTATAATAGTACTCATAACCTAATTTTAGATTAATTCAAACATCAATCATGGCGTGGGAGGAGGCACCAGTTGTTAATCTTGTACATACACGCATGTTCTTGAAGTTGAACAATAACAGTGTCAAGGTCATCCGCATGTTACGTTCTGTCCGTGTTGCCACACAGTGTTTCCTCCCTACGCGCGTGTTAAACATTGTTTCAAAACAAATGCCTTGCAATTTTAGGAATGTTTGTAATCCGACGTTCTGCCAAGAAGGTTTAGGTTAAAAACTTTAAACAGGGCTAAATGCATTCTTCTTAAAAACGCTTTAATGAGTTTGTATTTATTTAAGAATAAATTAAAAACTTGTTAACGAACGATAATTTCAACTACGCACGTGTGTGGTCCAAACGGAAGTGCATTCTTTGCATACCGTCATTGGCGGCGTCATCATTGTTTTTGTTTGTAGTAGAGAGAATTGAAATGAAAAAACTTGTTTTTGAGGACTTTCAAGTTTGCATTACAAAATTTTTTATTAAAACGATTAAATTTCCTTTAACGTCATGTTACAACCTTGCTGCCTCATTGTATCGTTCTTATAACACAAACACTACTTGAACTCTTCATGTCTAAAAGTAAAGCCGACACAATGCAATCGATTATATGTTCGATAAAAAAGTTGCTATTGTTTCGAAAAAAACCTCTGATACACAATGCTAATTAACATCTTCTATTGCTAGCTTAAGTAAAGCGAGCTATTTAGAAAATCGAATTGATTTTTTCTAAGATTGAAAGTGGACAAAAAGACAAATTGATGAAGCGCAGCGGAAACGTTTTTAAGATATAACGTTCTTTTTTCAGAAAAAAGATCTAAGATAAGCGATTAAAAAGAAAACGATTAAGAACGTGAATCTTCTGCATTTATTCACATATTTCATTAGTGTTGTGTTATTAAACATTTTCAAATCCCGATGTAAAATTTCTGCAGTTGAAGATAAAAATCTTTGACTTCAGCTCAAAACACTTTGTTCATCTGATGCCTCCATATTTTTTCCTTGACCCTTTCGAGGTACGTTTGGAACTGAAACATTAAAACAGTTGAATAAAGCTTGTTTGGACAGCAGGGATTCTGTAAAACTTTACTTCATCAGCGTGTGCTTGATGCATTTTAAAACGCTTACACCTATCTCTGTTACTAATTTAATCTAACCGATGGAATCACTGCATCTTCACTACATCATCGACTTTAATTTGCCTTGTTTGGTTTCACTGCATGTTTTACTTTTTAATATAGCTCTTTTACTTATAAAATAACCAAGAAAAAAACAAAAGTATTTAAAGTTAGATATATGGTGGCGACAAAAACAACACGAGCTAAAATGCTATTAAAAGAAGAAGAAAAAAAAACGAAAAGAAAATAAACTTTGAAATAATTCTTGATATACATGGTTCAGTGTATGCTTTCCCTTTGTATTTAGTTAATCTACGGACCATGCTTAATAGTTTAAGGCCAAAATTCAGTTGTAAACATTCAAAGATTACTTCGACAACTAATAATTTTAAAAAAAATGTAAACTAAAAGCTGCTTGACGTTAATTAAAGAAGATATTGTGAGTTTGATATCAATACTAATTTTCGTAGCTTATCGATTGAAATTGGATTATTTGTGCATGATCATCAGGTAACACTGCTTATAAACTTGCCAGTTTCGTAGTTCGCATTGCTGCTTTTCAAAAAGCATTTTTTATCTTGGCCATGAACGTCTCAACACGGTGAGTTTTTCAATAACAGAAAAGGTAGGCAAAGCACACCTGTTACAAACAAAGTGAAAACATCATGGAAAATCACGGCTAGTAAAAATCCCACATACTTTAAATAGCAAGACACTAAAAACATTTTATTTTTATTTGTGAACGTTAAGATTTGTATTTGACAATTTTATCTGCAAAAAGCAAACAAAATTTTGCTTTCCTTAATTCAAGGACAAATTTATCACTCAGTCACTGCGAGACTCAAGACATATCAAGTAATGAGACTTTGGTTATCGTTTCATGTCTTAAATGTTGAAGTGGTTTAATACTGAGAAACAGAGTTACCGATTCTAAATGTAGTCTTTATAAGATTTCATTTTGGCGCAATGTGTCAATTCTAACTGGCCATACAAGGTTTTGCGTGTTTTCAGTGAAAACTCTTGTTTTCACCATGACCAATTAGATTGTGTCAAGCATCACAACTTATTTATAAATGATATCAGGGTTGGCCATGGGGGTAGTGGAATACCAATATACCCGAAAAGAAACATCCAATATACCCAGAAATAAAAATACCAAACTTTGAAAAAAAAACATGATACTCTTTATACCAAAATTCAAGAAAAATGTAATACCTTAAACCCAATTTTTAGCATTAAAATACCGTATACCTAATATTTTAGAAATACCCCGAAATACCGTATACCAAAAACCCTGGCTGAAACTGAGGTCTCATATATTCACTTTACTTTGGAACAATCTCTAAAATATATGACATTGTGACACTGCTGCTGTAGTTCTTTGAAGGGACTGCTGTCAATACCAGGTTTTTAACAACTCCATTTTGCTCGGATTTGATGAGTTATGCATAAACAATACAACTAATTTGCATAACTTGGATTTTGGTTCATTTTTTGTAAGCTACTATCAAATTTCATGGTTTTATTTTAGCAAACATCCTATAATAAAAAGGTTTATCAGAAAAGAAGCCTCAAAACGACTGGTTAGCTTTACACACGCTCTAAAACCTAGTTTGCTTTTTAAGGAAGCCATCTTGGATGACAACCTCCTGCCCACAGACACAGTCATGGCCGCGTAATATCTTGCAATATGTTAGAATTTTTAGCCATTGAAACATAGGCTTTCAAAAAGCACATTACGTTGAGCAGTTCTATTGATTCAGAGCATCAGATTTTAAGTTTTCCAGAAAATTATGGCAGCAAAACAAAACTATGCAAATGAATCCAAAGTTGTTTGCATATCTCATCAAACCTCGCAAAAATTATTTTCAGCATACAGTTGCTAAACACCATGTATTGACAGCATTCCTGTTAAAGAAATAATGTAACAGTGTCAAAATGTCAAATATTTCAAGAAATATTCCAGAGTCACGTGAGCATGCAAAATGAAAAACAATTGTGGATTTCAATACCTGAAAAACACAAGTATTGGTATGTTGAAATTTTGTGAAATTTTAATTGTCCTCCTCTACAACGTATCGAGTTTTCACTTGTTATTGTATTTCAATTTGAAGGAGCTATGAGGTGCAGTTGTTCAGTGGTACTACAAATTTGTGTAATTTTATTTTTCTTAATTTGAGTTTTAAAATAAAAACAAGAAATTTAACTACTAAATTTAACTATGAAAACGATGAAAATCCTGTGCAGCAAAGAAATAACAAATCTGACGACCTTTTAGTTTTTCCATCGTTTTAGTGCATGGTTTGACAACGTTTTGACGTCATTAAATAACTTTTTTATAACTATCCTATTAAAATATCATTTCAGCTTAGGAAAAGGAAATTGAATACAATTTGAAAGAATTAATGAATCATGAAAGTAATTTCAGTTGGTAGTTTCAGTTGCCGCATGAGGTAACTAAATCGTAAATAACAATTGTTATCCGCTGCCGCTGGTTATAGAGCCATTCAAACCCGATCACGTAGAGGTTTTTCACACAGTTAATATATTCGTTTTAGATAAATGAATTTCTTATGAAAAGGTGCCGCTAAAAATTAACTCAAATTTAAGAACATGCAACAGGAACACACCCAAGACTTAGGACGTGTGAAAAACAATAATATTTCTGTTGAATTCCTCAAAATATTTCAGATCGTTTAGCCACATCCTCCAAGTCAAAAGCTTTTATAAAAACAGAATGGTTTTGGTTCTAGCCAAGGAAAACTTAAACACGTAATTAGGACGGCGGCTAAAGGCTAAAAGGTTTTCATGTGGATCTGACTGTTTGAGTTTTAGCTTTTTGTTTGAAAGACATCAACTTCAGTCTTAGTCTAGTAAATGATCATTTAAACAAGTCGGTTTAAAACCAGTGCAGAATCGTGGGTGATCGTGATCAGTCGAAAATAGTATAAAAAATAAAGATTTTTGTCAGAGACTTCCATTGACTGATACTTGAGTTACTTGCTGTCGCACATTCAATATTATTCAGAAAAGCTTATTACATGATTATAAGACCATTAAAACCTGCTAAGTGCTAACTCAGTTTAACAATCAATGCAGTTCCGTTTTTATCGGTTCACCCTTAAGAAAGTACTTGCACTGGAATCATATAGCACTTAAACCCATGTGAATAAATATTTGACTGTATTTCAAAGTATACATACAACTCATCTTTGCAACATCTACTGGTTCCCTGGTCGGAGGTGGGCATTTGAATGCGGACAACCCGGACTCAAATCCCTAACTCGAACTACTGAGTGAACTTGTTGTCAGTGATCCAGGAGCAAAGTCACCACGCTTTGTAAGTAGCTGAGTGGTTTGCTTCATACCTGTTGCCGGAATTCTTATCTTTGGAAGAGGAGGATTTTAACAACATGATACTAAAAAGCTTCTTTAGGGAAATTCTCACGTAGTATTTATTTTATTATGAAGGAGGGTACTGTGTTAGTTTAGTTATAAAAAACAAGCAAGGAAGCCACAATATTTGTTTGAATTAAAACTTAGTTAATTATTGTTTCGATCACCTGAGCTCCAAATAGCGCATGCTCTGATTGACTTAGTTTTGTTTTACAAAACAGAACAGAAATCACGGGATGATAGATTTTCAGTCAGAAAGATGAACGAGAGGTTATTTTCTCAAAGAAATAAAACTGCATCGCTTGTGTTTCTAGACAATAATAACAAAAACTCTATGACGTAGTAAACCACTTGAAAAGCAAAGAGGAAACTCTGTTTCGCCTCTTTTTCTCTTAACACTTTTTTCGTGTTGATCCTAAGTTATAGCGTTTTCTATTTTTGTCTAGAAACACGCGCGATGCTGTTTTGTTCCCTTAGTATTTATGAAAGTAAAACAAAAGTCAGTTTTGAAAAATAAAGTAAGGACAATATATATAGCAGTTCTTAGTCTTCTTGATCTTTTCCAGTCTGTAGGTCTTAGTAATCCAGCAAAAACTTCTTTACAAGTAACTGAGTGGACAAACGATGTATAAATTCTTACCAAATATAATTGTTCTATAACTGTTACAGGGGAAACTGAGTCTGTTCAGTTTTCCACTTATGACAAAAGTAAATGTGTTAAGTTTGTTGTTTCTCTTCGGAAACGGAAAAGCATGCATATATTAGCAAAATTTCTGTGGGAAAATTTAGGTCAAAATATTTACGTGACACAAATTTATGCAGTCGTCTTTTCCCAGGCTTCTAAAGCAGCAGTAATCTTGAAAAAAAGAAAGGCCAGGGACCGCGGGAGAGGCATGTTGGGCGTTAGATGTTCACGCAAATGAGCAGGGAGTCGAGTATCGACTCGTGTATTGTTGACAAGATCTTAACAACCGCACGTGTATCTCGCATTCTACGCATGCTAGCAGGGGTAATTCGGCAACATATCAACATGATATCAGAAAAAAGCCCCTCGCTCTACAATTGTTAAAATATTCAAGTATTCCGCTGTGGCGAAGTTAAACCAGATCGCACAATCGCGAAAGTAATTCTTTATCTTTTGAGTTAATTACACACATCCTGAGGGCAAGATAGCAGTCGAGAGGAGTTCTTAGGGGTTTTTTATCTGTCACTTCCTAAGAACTCAAGGCATTGATTTATTTAACAGCTAATCATTTGTAACTATTGCGTGCCTCTCATGTTCCAAACTGTCAACTTAAAGTATAAACAATCTGGTCATCTTAAAATTGCTTCTATTGTACCCTATCCGTTTTTGCACTTCGCTCATTGGCGTATTAGTTAAAGGAGGAAAACGTTTTTAAGAGCGTTATCAGTTCCCGTAGAGAGACATTTCAACACGTGCATTTGACAGAATCCAGATAAGAACGAAGCGGACGGAATTTCTTTTTATCCGCATCAGATGGAAAACAGGTAAGAAAACAAGCTTATTATTTGCGCTATGAAAGGTTGAAATTTTCTTCTACGCTCTCACACTGAGCAAAAGAGCTCCTGCCGCGTAGCGATTATGAGTAAAAACAATGATTAAACAGTAACCCCGTGGCTATCATTAGCAAGCTAAAGCTCGAATCCCCAAGTTCTTATCGGCTTCGCATAATCCTTCGGGAGGAAATTAGTTAAACCAGTGCACAGTGTGTGCGAAAAAGCAAATGAACTTAACAGTGTTTTTCTGGTTTCCGGGAATGACTTGATACTGCGCGTCAACCAAAAGTTAATGAATTTATGCCGATCTCAGTAAAGTGTGTTATAAAAGTTGAAATTACTTTATTGTTTTCGTGTTTGATCCAATATAAATGTTAAATAGACGTAAGTAAGGTTTACAGCAGTATAGTGTTTTGAACACGGTTGACTGTCAGTTGATGTTTGTGAGTCACCCCCCTTGAGTGACATGGTGTTAAATCTGTTTAGCGTTGATTAACCCGCCCACCTCGTCATCCTTAAAAAGCACTGTTTAAATAAGCACGTCAACCACATACAGAACGCACATAAGTTTTAAAATTGTCAGAGCTAAGTCATTTTTTCTTGTTGTTGTTATGATGAACTGTGGCAATACATAGATGGTCTGTTTTTGATATGATATGGTAAATGATCACAAGCAAGACATGTTGATTCACAAAGTTTTAATTCTACTTGCTTTGGTCCTTGTGTCGTATTTATCCGCTGTGCCGGTCTTGCTACACGGTCAGAGAAAGAGCAATAAGGAGGAAAACCTGCTCGGCTCAACACAAACCGTTTTAACATCTTCGACATCAAACTCAACTAATTTTACTAATCACAATGACCACACTGAAGAACAAGATGGACTACATTTAAAGGAGCCCTGGGAAGTGAACCAAGGTGTGTTACAAATTAAAGGTGTGGAATAAAAAATGAGTTTTCCCTAAGTAGTTTACCACTCGTTTCTCTGCTCTATTCATGTCCCTTTATATTATGTGCATATGACTTTCACAAAAATTGAACGAAGAAACTCCACGCTCGTCATTTAGCTTGCGGATTAAACACTAAAGCATTAATATTGTTGTTATATTCTATGTTTATAGACACAGCTGCTGTGCATTCTCATGAGCAAAACATGTCAAGCTCTAACAATTCAAATGCAATACTAATTTTAGGTCTGAGGTCGTCCGATGGCAGCCCGTTCTTTCAAGGAGACATTGTGCTGGACGCGAGTACACGCGCTTTTATGCAGAAAAGTGTCAACGAAGGAGTTAGAAAAAAACGGGCAGTTAAAAAGTTTCAAAATGCAAGATGGCCGAACGGAGTCATTCCATTCGTGATAAGCAAAAATTTAGGTAAGCACATCTTATTTTGCATGTTACAGTTTAAAAACGAAAATCAAAATACGTTTTTAGATAATATTCATTTATGAAGTTTTAAATACAGTAAAGTAATTTTATTAATATCTGTGATAGTTTCATTGGTACTCCAAATCATATGAGTGAGTTGGTATCATAATTTTGAATTTTAAGCAGCTTAACGGCGGGGTGAAAGCTTTTGAGATGCAGTTAGTTAATTTTACAAACCGTCTTCTCCAATTCACTAGCTCTGATTCATAGAAATGCAACTTTTAAATACCTTTTAAATACATTTACTTACTATTTTCTTTGATATGATAAATTCAGAATACTTTCTCTTTATGTTTTATTAGGATTTCATATTCAATCGATTCAAAGACACGTTTAATCCATTTCAAACAAACTTTTAGCGAATGGCATAGAAGATCAAAGAGTTTTCCGCAATACTACATCGTAATCGGCCAGTGACACACGAACCGTCCTGGTGCGGAGCTAATTTATGTACAGAGACCTCACAAGTCAACGAAGGGGTGATGCGATGGTCGGAGCTTGATGAAATTTCTAAGATGGCCGACACTTCACTGTTAATTATCCCTTTTCAACTTTCTTTCAACACATTCCGATTTATCCGAGATGGTAGGAAATTGAATTTAGAACAAAGTAGGCGCTATATACTGACAAAGCTTGCAGTTCTATTCACTTATAATTAGTAGCTTTAACTTCTTAATTACACGTGAACCAAAGCATTTTAAATAGATAATCAATCTAAAGAAATGAATTTGAAAGAAGTTTCGAGGGCTTTTAAAATTTTTTCTCTTTTCGTTTCGCAGTTGTCTGTTTTCCTTTTTCTCAGTCAAATAGTATTTCTGCGACTGGGACGTATTTACTAACGGTTGATGCGTAAGTGATTTCTCCAGATGTCGAAGAAATAACAGCGAGAAAAGTTTTTGCTCGTTCATTTTACTGCTGCAGAGAGCGAGTTCAGTTGGAGGGCGGAGCTACGTTTTGCTGTTTGTTAGCGCTGTTTTCATTAGTCAAACAAAAGGCCCATTCGCCGTCAATTTTAATTTAATTACGATATAAAGTACTTGTTGTAATGGAGTACCCTAGCTAACACACGCATCATCTGCTTCGTCACCAGATTGGAAGACAAGGAAAGAAATTCGGAAGGCCATTCGTCATTGGAGGCGACATACCTGCCTTCATTTCCGTCACAAGAAAGCAACTGATAAAGATTACATTATCTTTGTTTACGAACCTGGGTAAGCCGACTTATTAACTCTAATTATGAACTTGAAATATTCATAAGCTCATCTTCTTTTTCCGGCAGTTTACAAGAATTGCACAATGGCGAACGAGTCTTTGTGAATAAAAACACGCGCAAACAGAATCTTACTAATGCTCTATCATAAAAGATATCTGTGGTGATAAAACCTCTAGCTTTTCAAATGTTCATTTTCACTTTGGCTTAATTCTCAGCAAATCTACGTTCGATTCTTTTTTGCCTTTTATGTGACTGTGAAGAGTTTATTCCGCGCATACAAAACACTTATTTACAAACATTCTTTCATTGGTAATTTCTCACCGAATTCCTAAATCAGAACAATACCCTTTTAAAAACGGTCTTTTTGATTTAATGCGATTGTATTTTGCCTTTTGTGGCTGGGTCCGCATCTTTTTGGCAGTTGCATGCGAGTTTTGGTCCGAAAAAACTAAGACGGAAGGAAGACGGGTGCCAAGAACTCGTCATGGAGTTTAGTTTGTAGCAAGCGAACCGTGTCGACAATAACCATATGGAGTAGATCGGCCGGAAGTCCTTTCACTCAAGTGTTGTTTTTAGTTTCCCTCAGCTTTCAAAGCAAACATTAAAAAGAAAACACAAGACAAATTAGAATAGTGAAAGATCAAGCCAGTCAAAAAGAGAAAAGCGAGGTTTGATTAATTGCCTGCCTGATCGGACCATTTGGAGCCGTCAAGAAGACGACTAAAGTAGGGCTCAGTGGATTTGATTACGGAAAATAAGATAGACTGTCTGCTTTTAAGTACATCAGTCGACGTGCAGAAAAAAGTGCAACATTTATCACTCTACGAATTATTTCTGCGGTTCCAGAGCATGTTAGCATAGGAAATCGTCTCGCGAGCTTTAAGAACCTAAGGCACGTTTCTTTTGGATAAGAGATGGTCGAAGTTCGATTGTGTTAAAACTTTTATCTCCGCAAATTCATTTAGTGCCACGAATTTTAGAATTTCCCTTCCAGTCAAATATATCTTAAATTTCAAGAAATGCCTGTATATAAGTTCCTGTT
>JAOBBB020322512.1:0-10525 GCA_025331005.2 Zoanthus gigantus | reverse complement strand
TGGTCGATATTACAGACACTCATTCAAACTGACGACATAGTGCGGTAGAAGCCTCTTCGAGGCTTTACCCACAAAAAACGACAAGACGTTTCAATGACGGAGGAAAAATTGTAATTGTATTTACGCGTTAAAACTTGAACTATCAGCACCATAAAATCGAAGAAGATTTGGGCCCACTTTCATCGGTATTGAATTTGTTAAGAGACTTTTGAAGAGTAAATTCGAAATTGCATTGCAACAACACGTCACAATCAAGACGAATTGAAAGCAAAAATTACTCGGGATAGAGAATGATCAAAGGGCCGTTCGACAATCAACATTAAGGGATCTGGGCACGATTAGTAAACGGAGTAACCTAGCAACAGTCAAAAACATGGCTCCAATTTGACGATGTGCTCAAGAAACACGATTTCATAATGGCTTAACAGTTTAACGGGAACAAATGTCAGATTTACAAACTGAATTGATGTCATTTAAGGAGAAGGAAGATGGAACGGCCACAACACAAACACAGAATGAAAAAACTGGAGAAGACAAAGAGCCATGTCGATCTATCGTAAAATCATCTTCAAAGTTAAAGACAAATTCAGATAGTAGTGGAGAGGAATCTGGGGATGTCGACAAACCAGAAAGGGAAAAAACTACTCTTTCACGTGAGATTGTAAAGGAACAGAAAAGAAGGAAAAAAACAATTGTTGGCTCATTTCGTCTGGCAGAACTTATTCCGACAAGCAATACCCTGTTCACGAACTATCGGCGAAAATCAACTGCTGTTTTAAACGCTGAACTAGTTGTTGACCAAAGAGCAACGCACCAGTAAGTAATTATAAATATATATTGTTGAAAATATTTGTTTCACGTGTTACGTAAAAGTTAAAGCTAAACTTTTAAATTAGGACTGGATTTCTGATGGTGCCCGATTTTTCTTTATATTCGAGTGTTAAAACAATTGACTTGCGTTATAAGGGGGCAGATTAAAATTCTAAACTGAAATTAGGTTTACGGGAGGGGGCATGTTTTACACAATTTCTGTTTTCAACTAATTTCGGCTTTGTGAGTTAGGCGTTAATGAACGTCATTTTTAAATTAATGGTTAATTCTGGCTGTTAAATGGTTGATTGACTGTTGACTTATAGAAAACCCAATCTATTTATTTATTACAGTTTCTCCACACAAATATACAATAATAATTGTAATAATAATAGTAGGGATAATTAGGGTGGAGAGGGAAGCATCTAAAAAGTGCTTCAAACACCATACAAGAGATGCTCCCCAGTAACATAATCAAATCTAAAACTAAAAATCAAATCTAAGATTAAACAGAAAATTTGCAATATAATTTGCACTAAGAGTGAAAAATATATATTTATGTATATATTATAAAAAGAGTGCAAATTATATAATGTACAGTATGAACTATGTATTATCATTATGTATGTATTGTAAAAAGAGCGCAAGTTATATTATGTATGAATTAAGTATTACTAAGAAATGTGTTGAGTTGATGTTTAAAACTTGAAATATTTGCAGACTCTTATATCATTTGTGAGATTGTTCCATTCGTTGGTAATTCAATTAAAAAAACTATACTTAAAACTATCTGTTCTACTATACATCTTAACAAGGTCAAGGGAGTCGTCTTTTCTCAAGTTATAATTTACATTACGCTACTTACAGCAAAACAGTTTATCAGAAGTATCTATACTATAATGCTCTTTCATAATAGGCCTATTGTATAAGCTTTGTAAATCTAATTGTTTTAATCTAGTCTAATTTTTTTGATTTATGTCGGCTGAAAAATGTGACTGTCTTAATTCATAAAAATTTTATGAGGAAAATAATTTTGTTTGCCTTCCAAATCGTTAAACAGAGAAACATTTTAGTTTCTGCAGTGCTAAGCAGATGAGAAACTTTGAGCCCCCCAGAGAGGAAACTATAAATAACTACAGCAGTTAAGGTCCCAACGGGCAGGCTGAATTGCTCTATTTACCCAAGGATGAGCTTCGGCAAAAATGAAGCATGTTCCATTCTGGGACCTGATTGTGGTTTTAAAACAGAGACCTTTAACAATCAGCATTAACCATGCCTTGCCATGAGAAGAATAATTATATAGTTGATAATTTAAGGTTTTATCATAAAACAAGTAACATTCTAATATATCCTTTTTCTATAGTTTCAGGGAAGGGTCGAAGTTAGCAGAGGAAAGTGACCATGAACGAGCTATTTCAGCATTTAGTAAAGCCATCTCACTGAGACCTGATGAAATTGGTTATTATACTGCAAGGGCTGAATCTTATCTCCAGCTATCTGACTTCCAGTCAGCAATATTAAATTATAAAAAAGCTTGCATTTTGGATCCAGATAATGACAATTATTATTCTCGATTAGCATTTATTTATTTTTTTCAAGGACAGTGTTTATTTGATTTAAAATTGTACAATGAAGCTTTAGAATCATATTCAAGGGCAGCAGAGATGAAACCAGATGTTGTTGGATATCACCACAGAAGGTATACATGTAAAATATAATTTGCATGAAATATTTGTTGAAATATTCTAGGCTAATGAATGACTCATGAGTTATTGAAAGTATTTTGTTAGTCAATACCCATGTTTGCACTCTGTGCTTTTTTGACCCAGCAGTAAAAAGTATGACTGTTTAGAAAAAAACCTGAACAATGTGTTGCTTAGTTATTCATCTTAGTTAAGAACTTTAACTGATTCATTGCTCCCTGGTGACCTGCACTTGTTCTTTAAAACTGCTAACCCACATGCTAATAAAAGAAATCCCATAAGGGTAGCTTTAAAATAACAACATGCAGTGCCAAAAGGTTTGAGTCTGTATGGCTTTGAAGCAGAAGATATATGGGTTCTAACCACTCCATTCTTCTCACAGATGGGTATTGAAAAAAAGTCCAGTTCTCATATTTTTTAGTTTTTGCAGTTGTAGTATTCAGTATACAGGATATTATTAATTAATTAATTTTTGTGTTTGGTTTCACAGTCTCGCATGTTTAGCAGCCCTTCAGAGGCATGGCGAGTGTCTTGCCCTTGTTAACAAGAGGCTTGAGGAAGAGACTGACAATCCAGATCTTTATATCATGAGGGCTCGTCTACATGAACTATATAGAAACGTGAGCAATATTACATTGAAAGACAGATGGTTTATAACCGATGATGATTGATGATACTAATAATGATGATGATTGTGATGATTTATGTTAATTGATGATATTGATGGTGATTGCATGATCAATAATTTCAATTTGTTGATTGATTATGATGGATTGATTATTATTATGAAAGTCTATTGATTTTTTATAATGCTTGTTCATGATGATAGATTTATGATGATGATGGATTTATGATGAGAATCAATCTTGATAATTGATTATGGTTGAATTGGTGGTGAGTTGCTGATGATTGAAGATTAATTGATGTTGATTATTGTGACATCCTTTACTTTGCTTTCTTAATTCCACTTACCCTTGTAAGGATAAGTAGAAGGAAGCAATGTAAAGGGTGTTTATTACCACGGACACAATAGCCCAACTCAGAAGACTTACAAGTGATTATTGTGATGATGATGATGATTATGGTTGATTAATGAAGTTGATTAACTGATGAGCAATTGATTAATGATGATGATGATGATAATAGATGATGAAGGTGATGTTGATTAATAATTTAATGATTGATTAATGATGACTAATGTTAATTGATGATTATGATGATGGAGTGATGATCGATGATGAAAATTGATTGATGATTATTATTGATTGGTGATTATGATGCTTATTGATTAATGATGGTGATGATTGATGATGGTTGATGTTGATTGATAATTGAATGATTGATTAATGATGACTGATGTTGATAAATAATAATGATTATGTATGATGGAGTGATGCTAATGATGATTGGTTGCTGATAATGTTTGATGGTGATTATTTATTATAAAGGATGAATGATGATTGATTGTTTGATTGATGATAGTGATAATGGATAATGGTGATTGATGATGATGATGATGATTGATAATTGATGATGATTAATAATTGATGATGATGATGATAATGATGATTGATGGTGATTGATAATGATTTTGGTGGTGATGATTGATGATGAAGGTGATGATTGATTGATTGATGATGATGATAATAATGATGAATGATTATGGTGATTGATGATGGTGATTTATTGATTGTAGTGATTGCTTGATAATGATTATAATAATTGATGAATAATGGTAAAAAATTAAAATTAAAACTGCAATGATAAAAGTTTTCTCTCAAATTGTGCTTTGGCAGTTAACATTGTGCTACTATGATGTAAAAGATGCCCTTCTGCTCGACCCTGACAAAGCTGAGGCAAAATCACTCTTGCAAAACTTGGAAAAAAGAGCAAATGATGCGAGACAGCAGGTAACTTTAATGCACTGATGGTTTGACTTAGATCATAGCTGAATTTACTGTAAAATTTTGCCAATCCAACTTGACTGTGATACCATAAAAATCAAGTGCTTATTTGGTCTATTGGCCAATGAAAACAATGTTGTGGTGATAACAAGCCTTACTTGAATGTTGGGCTAAAACTTGATGTTCCTCGTATAGATACAATTGAACATTCTTTTAAGGAATTGCATCAGAACTCACTTTTTGACCCATGTAACAGAATCCACAGAGGTTCTGGGTTCCAGATTCCAACCGACAGGATCCCGGATTCTGACCCTCTGGATTCCGGTTCCTGACCTCTTTGGATTTCGGATTCCAAATCAAATCTGGATTTCAGATTCCGTCATTATGGATTCCAGATTCCAACAATCAAATTTTGCTGAATTCCTGATTCTGTTGCATGGGTCGACCCTTGTCTGTGCGAATGCATATATTAGAGTCATATTATCAGAAAGTGTGTATCCCAGTGTAGTTCCTATTCTCCCTGTGCCCAGTGACACATAGGGCCTCCAATTGTTTCTGTCTTTTGCGGCAGATCTCTCTTCTCCCCATGAACCCCAGTCCTTATCACTACTTTCTTTCTCTACTGTCCTCCTTGTTGTCTTTGGTTTCCTTCTTTTTCCTTTGACTTCGGGCACCCAGGTAATAGTTATGTATATGAATCATTTCCTTTATCCTACCTTAGAATGTGGTCATTCATTTTCCATCTTCTCAATTTGATTTCCTCACTCACAGGTTTTATCTCCACTTTGGCAAGTAGCTCTTCTATAGCTCATTACAAAAATGGATTCTGCATTGATGCATTGATATTACGTGTGTTACATATCATCACAGCATACAGACCAGCTAGATACTGGCCACTATTGCTGTGTTTAGTGCCCAGTCCTTCCTCTGAAAGCACATCAAATAGGCAGGTTTTACATTTAGTTTTTTGGCATAGTTTCCGAGATTTAAAAATGCTAAAATATTTAAAGAAGTGAAAAATTATTCCCACAAAAGTTTTTTTTTTTACAAA
Organism: Zoanthus gigantus; assembly: GCA_025331005.2. NCBI lineage: Eukaryota > Metazoa > Cnidaria > Anthozoa > Zoantharia > Zoanthidae > Zoanthus > Zoanthus gigantus. The sequence continues at coordinate 5,057 of JAOBBB020322512.1, read as the reverse complement.
TTACGGGTAAGTAAATGCATATTTCACGGATCACGATAAAATGGAAAATTAGTTTCCTAAGGATGAAAGTATTTAGATTCACAAATCAATGAAGAAATCAAACCTTCCCTAATTTACACTTCATGCAAAGCAATAATTAATGCCCATTTTCACGTGTCACAAAAAAACTATGGTGGACTCCTATACATAAAAAGTGCAAATTTTGAATCAATCAATCTATTTCTTAGAGTAGAATTAAAGTAGCCTTGTTTTTTTTTTGTATTTTATTATTCAGGCTGTTGAGATGAACCTTTTGGGCAGATTAAAAGAAGCTTTGACAAAAATTTCAATAGCAATAGAGACAAATCCGTCGGTTGCTGAATATCATCTAGAAAGGTAACATGCTGGGTCAGTGTTGAGCTATAACTAATAGTTATATTATAATATCACACACTCCAACTCAATTTAATATGAGTTTTGTTGCATTGTTGTCAGGTTTTAAGAAAGTTTGAAAAACTTGTTCATTGCGAGCACCACAGCTTTAATTATTGTGATTTTTATTAAAGAAAGTTCCACAACCAATGAAAGTAGTGTGAGCTAGCTAGTACGATGAAGAACCCTTAGCCACTATAAGGCATTACCCCCCATAATATTCTAGATTACGCCTCATCAGCATGAATTTCATGTTAGCTATCAAACACATTGGTACCACTCGAGATAAAAAACAGTACTAAAAAGGAAACGTTTGTGGTATATGGCTCATACGTTGATATATGTTTGTATATAGACTTGGCCCACGCCACTTGTTGTTTCACATATGCTTCACATTTGTTATTCAGTGGATCAGAGCCTTACGTCAAAGTCGAAACACACTCAAGTTGTATGATGAGGCCGCATTTGTGTTTCAGAAAAATTGAACCCAGGAATCTTCACGCGTTAACCAACTTAACTAATCAAATTGCTACGTTGCCAGCGTGGTGGTCCCTGATGGTGTAGTGGTTAGCACTTCTGACTGGAGTACAGGGAGACGTGGGTTCGATTCCCACTCGGGGCATATATACCAAGTTTTCTAATAAATGTTTATTTTCTTTCTTTCTTTAATACTACTGAACAACATTCATTGATATATGTTTGTGGCTCAGTTGAACCCTTACTGCATGTCAGGCCCAGTTGTTCAAAAGTCAATTAGCCTTTAATCAAGGGATCAATTCTTATGACCCATGGTCTTGTTTCTAACCTTAAAAAGACAGATTTGAGTTCTGATTTTGAGAATATTTAGCAAGTTTTCTCCAAAAAGAATCTGAACATTATTTTATTAGAACCGCAAAACATTCCTTAAGCAAAGAAATTAATTACTACTCGAATGTTTGGATAACCCAGAGGTAATGTTATCTAAACTTTGAACAACTCAGCCCAGATAAGTAATTATAGTGATTTGTAAAATACATGATTAACAAAGAGCCGAGGCCCCCCTGATTGTGTTCTTTTCCCCACTTTGCCAAGTGCTTTGTTGTCTCTCCCTGCCTCCACTATTACAATTTATAAATATTTGCTTCTTTATGCCAGGGGCGCTCTCCATAGAAGGAATTTTGATTTTAACGCAGCCATTGATGATTACCTACTTGCAATGGATAAAGCAGACCACGATGAAACAAGTTCAACTTGCAAGGAGGCTCAAAGACAACTGCTGTTGTGCTACAACGATTTTGCTGTTGAATGTTTTAGGTGGGAACATATTATGTTCTAACATTGGTATGTTAGCTAAACATAAATGACGACATGAGTCGTTATAAATAAGTTCATATAATTCACACAATTGCCTCTTGTTGTGCGGGCTTACAGTAATTTGGGAAACCTGTTTTACTAATTAATCCTAATCAACTCAAAATGTGTTACTTTTATATTGTGTGAAAAAAAGATTATGAAAACTAACGATAAAAAAACGAAGTTTCGTTGTCATCTCGACAACATCATCTAGGCAGTACGAATACAAATGCAACATTGTACAATAAGAAAAGATATAATTATGATCTAATAAGTACTTGGCTGTATAATTATGTAAATGAGAGTCTTAAAGCGTGATTACAAGTAACTGCGATCTCTAAGATAGAATAACAGTCGATAGAAGAAAAAAAAAAGTCTTATGATGTTGTGGAGATAACAACGAAACATACTTTTTTATCGTTAGTTTTCATAATCCTTTTTTTTTCAAATAAAATAAACATTAAACATTTTGAGTTCTGCTTTTTAATCCTGTATTGAGCTCGTATTTACGCCAAAGTAATTTTCTAGGAAGCTTTCTCACATACATACTTTGTTTCACAACCCAGAATTAAGGATTTGCCTTTCAGTACTGTTACTATTTAGCATTTTTTTGTAAAAAGGTAAATCTAAAGCGTGTGGCAAGGGCTCGGAAATACCATGCAGACATCAATATTCTCGACGGTCCGTAGGAGAGGCGGTGTAGTTCACACCAAGACTCACACCACGACGTACGTGTAATCTTTTTTAAAGACGTTAAAAAGCATTCATTCCTCATTCTTCCCTTCCCCATTCCTGGTTTTAGTAACGTCCCTTATAAAATATGCTGATATTGTTCTTTTAAAGCAATATATACAGTAGAGATAAAGTGTTTAAGATTTCCAAGCATATAAAGTCTTTGTTAAAAGTTAATCTGAATTAAAAACTTTTCTCAATAGCAAAGGCTACTATGAGGAGGCTGTAGTGTTACTAAATAAAGCGGTTAAAGGCGAAAAAATGGAGAAAGGACTCTATATTAACAGGGGAGGTAAGTAAACAGCGATTTATGTTGGAGCTTTGCTATAATTCATTAGCTGTATGTTTATACCAGAAGACATCAAAGACCTCAAGACGACCTTAACAAGCGTTAGTATGTACGTTTAGGGTAAATTCGTGTTCATGGAGGGACGTCCCAAACTCCAAAAACTAACTGATCATGAAATATTGACGCAAAAAGCGGCCTGAGTCAAGATTTGTTGTTGCTTCCATGCGGTTACTGTATCAATCAACTTTCACGCTCGCCAAGACCGTCCAATTTTGGTCGTTTCGTTTTTATGCTAGATGGCTTTTAGTCGTCGGGAAAGGAAGGTCGTCTGTTAAGGACATCGTTTGAAAGCCCTTAACGAAAGACGGTAAGACGTGTGGACGTCAAAGTCGTCCGCCTCATTTTTCGTTCCTTTACAAGACGTTAAAGTTGTCCGAGACAAAATCGACGTCTTCGACTTTTCTAGTATAAATTCTCTCATTCTTTACTAAGACAAATAGGACCCTTGAAAAATATCAATTTTTTCATTGAAACTGAAGGGTAATCTCTAGTTTGCTCACTAAAGTAATTTAAAGAAGAAGTGAAAGAACAAAATTTAGGAACTTGCCGCGGAAGTGACGTTGATTAGTTTTTCGGTTTATAATTTCAGAACTCTTTTTGTTTATAAATGTATAATGAACCCTCGCTTGGAGTACAAAGGTTGAAATGGTTTGTACAAAAAAATATTGAAAAGCGTTCCATAACTTCAACGAATATTCAGTAACAATGAAAGTCGGTAATGCTTTTAACAAGTTATTCAAATGATAATGATAAAGTAGCTAACTTGAAGCCACTGAATTAAGCTAAGGCTGCGTTCGTATTGGGCATTACCCGTTAAATCTACCATAAATAATAGTGAGTTTGAATGTTAGCAGTCATTGACAGCTGTTTAGCTTATTAGGCCTTGTTAACATTACATCCGACTTGAACTAACAGGACTTTCCATTGTCTTATTCGATACGTGGTTTCTGTATTATTTTCAGATTGTTTCTTCATGTTGAATGAACTCCATTTTGCTCTGGCTGACTATCAGCAAGCTCTTGACATGGACCCAAGTGACTGGGCGGTAAAGTCGCGTTTGTCGGTGGTTTACAACGAATTTGGAATACTGGAATACTATGATAGACATTATCTGGAGGCCATTGATCACCTTACAACTGCTATCATTTATAATCCAAAGGTTGGGCAATACTATGTGTCCAGGGCGAGGGCAAGGTATGTGATTGAGGTAAGTAAGAACTGATCTAGTAAAGTTGTTTTAATGTTGTGCTACTGTTTTAATAATCAGCGGAAGCTGTCGTAAGCGTCGTTTGATATTTCAGGCTTATGAAAGATAAAAAAAGCTATTTGATTGTTGTGTACCATTGCAAATCCTACTATCTGATTGGCCATGCTACGAAAGGCTTATTTTCAAATGTACTGTAGTTGAAAAAGTGTTTTTTTTTTGTCGAATAAATACTTTTAAATTTAATGTTGGCCAACTACTTGTGTCTTGCTAAAACAGTTACCCCTCTCAGCCTATTAAAAGCTCAGATCTTGGCGAATTACTCGTCCTCCAATCGTCCTAGTTATTGCTTGTAGCTCCTAGTTGAGCCTGTTGTTGTTGAAGCAATGCAGCACATTTACACGATATCTGTTTATGGCATAGGACCTCGACGGAGCAAAGAGTGATGTGTTAATGTCTCTATACCTAAATCCAAACAACAGAGAAGTGATATCAATTTTCACGCGCTTGTTTTCTGGAAGGACGGTAAATGACGTCATGAATAGCCATCTGGGTACTGCGGCTGCGCGGGAAGTGGAGGCTGCACTGAGGGAGGCATTTGGCACCCATCTGCGTCCATTTGCGAACCAATCTGAATCAAATGGTAAGAAGGACCTCATAGGGTAAATTGTAGCTTGATTTATACAGGACGACTTTTATTTACTTTTCAAAAATTTTTTCATTATAATTTATAACTTTTAAATCTAGATTTTTTTTATTCTTTTAGCAATCAAGCTTTCTGATGTTGGCATGAATCTCTAAAACCTGTTTGTGTTGTCAGAATAATAATAATAATAATAATAATAATAATAATAATAATGATAGTAATAATAGTAATAATTATGGAAACTTTATTTAAGAATAACTTTAAAAACAACAAATTGTAAATCTCACTAATAAAAGGTACACACACATAATGATAAAAATAGGTTGAAACTTTTTGACTCTGATTTAAAAATATGAAGATAAGACGTTTCGAGCCTAAAAAAC
>JAOBBB020322428.1:0-10525 GCA_025331005.2 Zoanthus gigantus | reverse complement strand
TGACCACACGGTCGAAAACGTTTTAAAAATCAAATATTTTTTAAACTTTTTAAAACATTTTTAAACTTTTATAGCCAGAAAACATTTTAACATTAATTTTTAAGCAAATATTATGACATATATATATAAAACAATGCAATGATCAAAATGAAAGCCAAATACTGCAAACAGAGAAATGTAAAATCGTATAAGACAGATTGATCAATTTTTTATGAAAAACATTTGTGCAAGTCTTGAGTTAATGAGTTACAAGAACGATGATGATCCACGGCTGCTGCACGTTTCCGAACGTGAGCCGAACACTGAAAGATTACGTGGTATATTCCAAATTTTGATTCGCTGCGATTAAGAATCTTTTGACGATCTTGAGACGATTGTGAAATATCGCTCTTAGGAGGTTAATGTTTTTATGGCTCAAAACAATCAAGTTGGCCCTTCTAGAAGCCTGTCGATCTAGCAAGCTAATAGGGTAACCTTACGCCTTCCCAGTGAATCGTGTAACGGCTTTGGGGAGCCAATGAATTGTGTTATAGACATGCAGTTGTTATAACAACGGAAATTGCCCCTTAAAGAGTCAATTTTCATTTCAGATTTTTTTAGCTTAAATCTGAATCATGGTTAAAACAATACAGTTACAACTTCGCATGTTTGAATCAGGAAATTTATTTATATTTTGTTCTTGGTCGTCCAAGGGTTGAGGAACTTTATTAAAAGGCTCAAAATTATAGTTTGTAACATAATATCGTTTAACTTTCGAAAACAAACTCGGTCAAAACCTGCAATACCCAAGTCCACCAAAAAACCTTTGGTCTCGGCTCCATCTCGTTCGCAGCCTCGGAAGGCTGTAACGTCTCACACACTTTTCAAACAACAATCTCACATTGGGTAAATGCCATGCAGCTTTGATTATTTCTACAGTTAGTGATTGATGATTTTATCCAACTTCCAACAACAAAGTAAGATCATATTTAAAATAATGATAGTTCCAATTCAAATAAATAAGGCCTAGTGACTGATGTGAGGGGTTTGTTTACCAACAGACGCTCGCGCTCGCGACACACTGAACAAGAAATATGAATGATGCACGAGGCAAAAACCGAGTGCTTTATGAACAATTTGGCGGGATTCATTGTGTCGCCAGCAAGTGCGCATGCGTGTATTGCAAACAAAACACGAACTTAAAGTAACTAACCCTTGTAATATGCAATCTGAGTCCACTGCATTGCAAGGCGCGATACACGACTTAACGAACTTGAAGCAAGAGTTTGAATAAATAAGAATCTTTAAATTAAATAAGTACATAATTAAAATGGCGTAAGTTCAAATAGAATAAAGTAGAAATCACAAAAAGCTGTACATGAAGAAAGATTAAAATATAGAACTTTTAAAAATGAACGCGAACAGCATAATTTTCAGGAACAAGTAGCGAAGCATTCAATGAAATTTGTCGAAAGCTGAAACTTTAAACCGTAAAAAAAAATTAACAAATTACCTTGTTTTAGAATTCATCAGCAGTCCTTTGGGAACTAAGTTCAATATTTTAATGAAGGATTAGGAAAATTCAACCAGTATTTGAAACATACCAATTTCAATGATTGTAGATCATTTACATTTAAATTAATTCAATGTTCAGTAAATCTGGCAAAGTGTTGATGTCCATCAAACAAAAAAATTGAACAAAAACGTTTCAACGCGCTGCACACTGATAAACCCAAACTTCAAACTTGTTTGAAAGGCGGGAAAATTTCCGGATGCGCATCAAAAAGACCGCCAAATCATTTGAGTGCATATTCTGATAAATGATAATTTTCGCAGGTGTAAAAATTCATCTATTCAGCGGTTTGATTATACTGAAGACTCGACGGCATTTTCAAGCCTCCAGTTAAACGAACAAGTTATTAAATTGATGCACGGCCGTGGCGGTTATTGCGGACAGAAAAACCAAACTCACGTGATCGATTTTAATAAATCGCACCAGGGGATTTATTACAGTGAACGGAGATTGCATATTGATGCATTTTAACATATTTATACAAATTTTGCTCACTGTCTAAAATCTGCTCGCGCGATTAATAAAAATCGAGTACATGGTTCTTCAATATGTGTCGTAACAAGCGTCTCAAATTTTAATAAAGCATAATTTCTATGTGTTACTGATCATGAAAATGGCCGACTTCGCAAGATTTACAGAAGTTCAAAAAGGCTTCAAACACTACGGCGGACGCAAAGTAACTTTTTCTTATAATTTGTAAGCTCTACAATTGTCAATTGATTATTGTTTTAATTTTGAGTTGCTCTTATCAAATAAAGTTACTATTAAATTCAGTTTATGTTTCTTCCTCTTCACATCTTTTCTTGTTTCGTTTTGTGGTGACAATCAGCTTCCAGACATACGGTCGAGGAGTGAGCTTCATTCAGTTTTCGAAAGCTAGCAATTTCAATGACCTCTTTTGCAGGTAGCTCATGGCCACGTGACATCCTCTTTGTGCGCCTTAATTTACACGCACGGTGGATTGAACCAAGTAATGTGCAAAGTGCTGTGCAGTATTCCTTGCTGAATGCAAAGTAAATAAAAGGATTGATGGCATAGTTTGCAAACACTAAAGAAAACATTACAAATGTTACATTAGGTGTTACTGCGCATTTGGACAAGGAATCGTTGAAGTTATACTGCAAGAAAATGTGAATTTGGAATGGAAAACAGCAAAGGACGAACATTACAACAACTGTTACAAGCATTCTTAGAACTCGTTTTTTCGATTTGGACTGAACCCGTTGTATGGCGTCTGTCACGTTTCCCGGTACCGTTCTGAACCAAACACGGTGGATTACACACGAATACAACGGTACAATCACAACAAGCGGGAAAACATAAGAAGTAAAAAAAAGGAAAATAGTATAGATTTTACGTGCTTCAAGCGTGTCAAACAATGGTTCCCATGTTTCTAAACAGACATATTTGTCGAACCTTTTAATTACTTTCATTGCATAAAACAATGGGCTTATGATGAAAAGTGAAAGCAGCCATGTAGCCGCTAAGCAAATGTTGATGACACATGGTGACATGACATGGCGCAACGGAAACATCACAGCACAAAACCGGTCCACGGCAATCACTGTGATAGAGAACCAGGAGCAATATGTGAAAAAACCTTGAAGTGGAGGCAATAACGCACAAGAAACTCTTCCAACAAAGTCATTAGACCAGGTTGTAAACAAACGCAATTGGACTGCAATGGCGATTGGTATGTTAATTACTGATCCCAGCAGGTCACTAACTGCCAAATTCACGATCAGATAGTTAGTTGGATTATGGAGCCTTCGAGTGCGGTGAACAATGCAAATGATTGCTATATTGCCAACAAGGGATGCAACAAGGATGATACTGTATATTGCAGACTTCAAATAAGGTCCCAAATGTATCCCTTCGCCGCAACTCCCTCCAAATTTTGTGCCATTTGTTACATTAACCATGGTTGATATCTGTTGCAGGAAATATTCATTTAGGAAGTTTAACATTTTAAAATATCTAATAGTTTTGTGAAATGTTTAATAGCTAAAAGTTTATGTAAGTGTATATATATTAGTCACTGAAATCAATTGGTTATACAAATATTACGTGATTTCAAGAGCGTAGCCAGCATTTTTAAGAGGGATGCGATTGGGGGGGGCGGTTGCAATACACCAAAAGCTGTTTGGCCAGTGATAAATATCGCAGTGAGGTTGCTTTAAAATTGACACAGTGAACGATCGCTTCCTTCCGTTTCAAGTTAAAAAGCGATGCAAGGAGGCAACAAGACGTTTTTCAATGATTTATTGCTTTAAAGACTAAAATGTGCATGTTATAGAATCCTTGCCCACCTTAAAATTTCGAAGTTTTATATGACCAGCAAGAATGTTGGTGAGGTGTGAGAGGGATTGGGGTGGGGGGTGTTCCGGAACCCCTGGAACCTCCCTGGCTACGCCCCTAGATTTACAATTGGAAGGGAAAACGGGCACGACATTGGTCAATTAACCAATCTAGTATTTAACAAGAGCAAAAGAATTTTTTGCGACTTATATATTTCCCAGTGTCTACTCTAAGACGGACAAATGGTAGTTTGTTTTCAGTACATTTGATAAAGATTCAACACGTGAGTTCCTGGAATATGAACCTTTTAATTTATTCATTGTAACCACCACTGCAGCACTTCACTATAATCTTCCTAAGTTATTTATAAGTAGTTTATAAATCCCAAAGGCTGGAGTTAATATACTGCTTCAGTTCTAACTTAAAAACATAACCGGAAAAAAGGTTTTTTTATGTAATTGGTGTCACTTATCCTTTATGTATTGTATCCCCAGTTATGCGGTTTCACAAATTGCTTAACACACTGGACAATCTCATTAGCCTCATTTTCAACTGACATGGAAACAAGCCACGGTGTAACGTTTAAAACAGTTTCAGTTTCACAGGTTTTAAAATTGCTGTGTTGGCAGAGACATTACTTGGTTGGTGAGTCTACACGGATCCAAACATGTTTAAGTGGAATGTAGAAGATGGAACCGTTTCGTGTAATGTGTAATTATATAAAATCAGTGCTATAGACCTTAGTTTATCATCTCATTTCAGACTCAGTATAGAATTGTTTAACTAAACCTATTGTACAATTAGTATTACAGACCTTAGTGTTGTAGCTGGTGTCAGTGTGGTAACCTTTCCATCCTAAGTGCGCCTTTCAAGTTTTGAAAATTGGAAATGAAGGAAGAAAGTCCGCGTAAGCATATTTACAGATAATACACACATGAGAATGTCTGTTTTTTGTAGAGTTTCTTTGTTTCTTGCAGCTGTCTGTTCACAGAAATTAACAAAGATAATGGAAACGTACCACCTTAAAGTTTCAATTTAGAAAACATTCTTTCTCTTTAAACAATAAGATCGAAGCCATCAGTTGTCCAATAGCCAGACTATTACAAGGATCCCTTTACGAGGCTTGAAATTAAAAGCAGTTTTTAAAACTTTCCAAAATAAAATTGTTGTAATGAAATGAGGAATGTCTGTTTTTCATATATATATCTGTTAAAGTTCATTTGTTCAATACAATGATTCTATCACAGCTTTTCCCGAACTCTTAAGCTTATTCATAAAGTAAGCGCATGACAAACACGATAAGCTAATTCATTTCACCATATTGTTAAAGTTACAATCTCTTAAATTTACTTTTAACAACTTTGAAATTGTTTTTAATTATAGATTATATCCTGCGAACTTGTACATTATTCAATCCTTGCGTCTTGTCACAACCTATGGTTCGCTGGCCCCACGCTGGCCGATCTCAACAGCAGGTGTACTAAGGGCAAGACTATCTCCGCATGCCGTTTGCGTGTTCTGATTAATGGACTATTATTGAAGACATTTACGTTGCAAATTTAAAATTTCACTATCTTTTTATCAAAAAATTTTACACTTTAAAATTAAATATTAACACATCGTTAACATTTTTTTTTATCAAAACTAGTGCTAAAGTCAGTTTTTTTTTTCAAGCAATGACGTTCTCGAATATGAAGTAATTTTTAAAATAATCTAAATCTAAAGACAACATGTGTTAGCTACCGCTGCCTCTGCGGAACATTCTCCATAATTTGTAGTTCAGTGATGAGAAAAGGAAGAAAACAACCAGAATCATTAGCAGACCTTTCAACCCCCAAACTATCAGCCAATCTGGTCTCAAATGAGCCAAAAACACTCGAAGAAATATCCCAGGCGTATCAAAAATAGAAAAGCTACATCCGACATCGAGAGTGACGAGTTGAAATATACGTGCAACTCGTCCACTTTTATCCAACAGATCCACGAGATGATTTTTGAGATTTTTGAAGCAGCCGCTTCAGACCCCAGACCAGTGGTCAAAATCAAGCCGGACAACTTTTGTGGAAGAGAAAAGGCCAGAGGACCGATCCAAAAATTTGGAGCGGACTCAGCGTCGGTTGTTCAGTTTCCAACATACTGATCAATATTGTTTTATACCGACTCAAATATTGGCTTGCCGCACAATTTCACAATCTCCAAAACAATTTTGTCCTCCAAAGATCAGTCACAGATGCAAATTTATCATCAAACGGTCACAACCACTCGCAAACAGTACAAAGAATCATTACATTTAATCATAAAAAATATACATATAAAGTGGGAAAACCGTGAGATTTAGAAGTCAAACCGTGAGACCGTGAGATGAAACGTGTAATCGCGAGTCTCACGCTCAAACTATGAGAGTTGGAAGGTCTGTATGAGCTTAGATGTAAAAAACGTGATTGGAATTGGAAATGGTGAACGTAACATCACGAGACTCTCTGGAACGCAATCCAGAGAGAAAAAGGTTTGGTTGTGTTATATTTTAAATAGTCGATGACTCATATAAAACACAATTTTAATATAGTATCAACTACATGAGCCTTACAAAAATGGCAGTATTCTCAAGAGGGTATCTTGTACCAGAAGGTACCTTATGCCAGAGGGTACCTTAATGCCTGCGTTCCCTCCCTGGAACACCATGAGCGAATAATGTGAACTAAACTAACCTAAACAATAATGTTTCTGTTCTTTTAACACCATATAAACACGCAGTTGTTTAACGTGGCAGTTTCGAACACCTTCAAGTTGCGACTATGGAAATCGCGTGCAGGTTTTCCAATTAATAATAATGACTTTATTTAGGTGTCAATTTTTATTTAGCTGGCCAAAGGCCTACTAATTGGGGACACCATCTCTACCACTCTAAGGTGAACGGAGACCTTTCACATGAGAGACACAAAAACATAAACAAAGATATGTCTCCGAGGGCCTACGGTTTAACGTTCTTATCCGAGAAGATGCAAAAGTGTAACCATTTGCAGTTGTTAGAGCAAAGGCAGCACCTTCTCCTCAATTATTTTAAGACCCTGAGTGTTGGTCCGGCCGGGAATCGAACCCGAGCCTCCCGCACAATACCGCGCCTTACCAACTAGGCTAACCAGACGGCGGTTAAAATTAATTAAATAGAAAGGTGATATCTAACGAAGCAAATGTTTTAAAAATTACTCTCTATTTCTCGCTATTGTACTGATAATCACAGCAGTACTCATTAACTGAAACTTGAGTTATTGGATTAAGTCAATGTTTGGTAGTGCAACGATTTCTATCGTTTGAAAAAACTTGTTTTATTTCTTTAAATCATTTTTGTCTACATTGTTCTTTAAGCAACCGGTTTTCACATGACTTTACGGCGGCCATGTTGGTGTACTCTTGACAAATTTTTTTGATTATTTCTTTTGTTTGGGATACCAACATGGCCGCCATGTCTATTGTGCATTGTGTCTCTTGGGATTTTGTGAAATCAAGAATACATTTTGGCAACCAATGTACCTTAATGCCTGAATGAGCATAACCTTGGTCCCAGGACACTTGTTGACGTCAAATAGCGACAGGGCATCTCCAAAGCGAAGCAAAGTTTGTAATTTAGTTAGCAGGGAATTAAATTGAACACCGAGGAAAACATATCGAGAGACTTAATTATCTACCTCGGGAGTTTCTATTCCAACACCAATTTTTAGGATGACCTGATAACCTTTTTGTGCAAACTTTACATCTCATTTAGAATTTAACCTACAGTACGAAATTAAGAGACTTCGCTAAGACTGAAGAGTCGCAGACGAGGGAAGAGTGGAAGCTTCAGCAATCCGAGAGGAAGGAGAAACAGAAGGATCATTTGTTTCTCGAGCAGGTGTTTCTTCCCGTTGGAAATCAGATCCATGACCATAAATTTCGAGTCCCGCCTTCAGCCCTCGCTGTCGCTTTTGACCCGCATTTTCCACATACTTGAAGCTGTTAAGTTCGAATCTCGTGGTCGGTTCAACACAATGATAACCAAACATTGTTGTTTTTCCCTTTGAGTTCCAACTGTATTGGCATCCATTATTTAGTAACAATCTCTTACTAGAGTCCTTCGACACACACCCAGCCATTTCAAGTCTTGTATTTTTCTCCTTGTAACATCGCCCTGAATCAAGTTTAGTACGATGACTTGGTTCCACAAACAGGTTTCTTTCTAATTCCATTGTAGTGCTTAGATCTTTATAAGTGTTTCCATTTGATAATTCGAATCGAGTTGTTGGCTCTTTGTGTGAAGAACCATTTTCGAGTTCCAATCGAAAACTATTATCTTCAAAACATTGAAAGGCAGCATGGGTTCTTGTACTAGGCTCTACAAAACTGCTGCTTAGCAAGTCCATCCTTGTACTTTTTTCCTCGTAACGGCGAGCTGAATTGAGTGTTATTCTGTGACTCAGCTCCTTAATCTCTGAACTATTATTTAGCGTTAGGCGATGACTTAATTCAGTGTAATGTTGACTGTCTGCACAGTCTAAGCGGCAGCTTGGTTCTTCGTATCGCCGTCCTGTATCAAGTTGCACTCTCCGACTTAGCTCCTTAATTTTGCTTCCCGTTTCCAAAATCATTCTGGTTCCCATGTCATTGTAGCAATAGCTATTGAGACTGAGTATTCCGGTCTTATACACAAACGAAATACCTTTCATCTCCAGTGGTTGTCTCGTCTCCTTATAGCAAACACCGTTCAAGGTCTGCGTTGTTCCAGTGTCAATGTGATGTTTCCCCTCGAGGTACATGATTCCTGTTCGTGTTCGATACTTACTGCCATTTGCTAACCAGTGTTTGCCTGTATCTACTTCACAACGACCAAAACCTTCAAAGCGAACGGATGGCTCAATTCGCGTCACGCTGTTCAACGTTGTGGCAAAATTTTCCTCCATTTTTATAGCTGTCCCTGAGTTAGTCAGACAGTCTCTTTGCAATCTTTTGAACCTGAAAAACAAGTTTACAATATAATTATAAATGAATATCAAAACTATAGACATCACCATCGTGGAATAGTTATGTACATTAATCACAGTGCAGGCCATATTTTATCATCGACATCATAACATATTCAATACAGGTTTCTCCCAAACGAGCCAAGGAGAAACTTAATTCCGTTTCTAAAATAGAAGACCCGTACAGGCCATAGAAGACACTTACCTTCACTAATTTGTGAAGCATACTTTCGAAGCACGATGTGGGTCATATGTTTGGCTAAGAATATAACATTAAGTGATTTACACTCCAATATCAATGGCTTATAACCTATTCGTCATGGTTCATTAAAATTCGAACAATAGAAATTTTTTAACCAAAATTTGCATACTAGAAGAAAAAGCGAAAATCGTGTAGCGACAATCAAAACAAAACATTCTAGTAATATACATCGGCTACATTTGGTGTTTAGTACTTTGTAAGATATTTCGTGTCCCAAGATTCATTGCTATCTTTTTTAAAAAAAACTAAGAACGTATAATTTTTTTGGGACTGTTTTGAAATACTTTAGGCAGTGTCTAAAATACCGGCAGCCGGTCACGCAACTCAAAACACTAAATGACCGGCAGTTACTCTTTTTCTTTCTGAAAATACAACATCGAATGTTCCTCTATGGATAAAGAACCATAAAGCGATTCAGAAGCTGGCGTTAGAGGAAAAAAATCAGTTCTTAGTCTTACGCCAGACACACTTTACTCTTTAATAGTTTAGAGTATAAAAGAGTATAAAAGAGTATAAAAGACAGAAGTTTTTGTAGACCATTGACTATTGGTCAGGCAAATCAAAACGCTATTTGACCGACAGTTTTTTCCCCTAAAAACAGAGGTTTGTTTATCGATAAAGAACTGCCAAATGATTTAGTAGCCGTTGTTAGAAGAGAAAATTGGTTCATAGACTTAAATTACATCTGACATCGCTGTAGTGAAATTCACTGCCGGTTAAGTAAATCAAAACTCTAAATGGCCGGAAGTTTTAATTTCTTTCCTGAAACGCATCGAAAATAAAGTATATTGTATTATAATCCATCTTTCGTCGATAAAGGATGATAGTAAAAGCATTTTGAATGTTCACCGATTTCCAGTCTTATATTTAATTGTCAATTCGGTCATGATACTCCGACTAGTGAGTTTCACTAGACTAAAGTACGTGTTAGAATACGTGCCCGGATATTCCGAGAGCCCACACTTTATTATTATATCATATGTCCTAGATTAGAATAAACAAGAATGTGTTTTCTGCTTACCAACAAATTTCCTTTTCGGTAAATACTGTATATGACGATACTTAGATTACGTAATTCCGTCCTAGATACGCCCATTTAAACGCTGTATATAATACCGTAAAATTCCGAAAATAAGCCCCGGAACTTATATTTTTCAAAGGCCATTTTTTGAGGGGCTTATTTTTGGAGGGGCGGAGGGGCTTATATACGAAGGGAAATTTGCGTTTATTAATCGGCTAGGCTTATACTTGGAAGGAAATTTATATCAGGAATTTGCACAAAGTTTTTACTGAAACTCGCGTGATGTCTGCTACATGACTCGGACGTAGATCTTTTAAAAATTCAGCTAAAAGATGGAACAGTTCATTCTATCGTCGCAAAGATAACAGGTGAAAAGCGAGGAGCACCAGAAGGAGTTC
>JAOBBB020322336.1:0-10526 GCA_025331005.2 Zoanthus gigantus | reverse complement strand
AAAAACACTGGTATACAAGGAAAGTGAAAGAGGCAATTCACATAAGACTCAACCCCAACAACATAAACAGGGATAACAGAGCAGAAATTCCAAAAGCTTGGATACCAACAATTAGAAAACACCAGAGCCAGCGATGAACGACAAACAAGCGGACATCCGAGGAAAACGTAGAAAACGAAAACAATAGCCAGATCGAAATTAGCCAATCACAACAAACCACTGCCATACATAATGCTGTACCAAACCAGTCAACCCCATTGCCTGAAGAAGACTAGCAGTAGCAGTTGAAACGTCGCGAACAATATGAAAGTGACTTATCGTGAGACAAAAGAAAAAATAGTTAATTTATTAACATGCTTGTTCTTTCCAAAGTAAGTTGCATAGCTTGAGGTAACTGTTCACAGCTTGTTGCTCCCAGTATCTCTTTCCAACAGGTAAATATTTGTCATGTTGCACTTTCTGATGTCTGCCCTCACCATTTCACTCCATGTCTTCTACGGTCTTCGTATTGGTTCAGCGACTTCATAGTTGGTGATTTGTTTGATTGAACTATCACTTATGTCAACACGCCCATACCATTGCAGTCTATGACAGTTATCAGGGTTTCCAGGTCTATAATACCCAGTTTTTTCAGCAGGGACAGTGAACTCACTCTTTCATTGAGACGAAAATAACAGATGCACCTGATCATGGCTCTGTCGTTTCATTGGAGTTTCTACAGATCATTACTGCTGGGCGCTACGGATGCAAGTGCTCAAGAAAGATAAATTATGTGATACCAGAATTGGCAACAGTTCACAGAATTTACCTGACACTAAAAACACCAAGGTCACAGCTACCATCTGCTCCAAGAATATTACCTAAGTAGCAGAAAGGGTCTGCAACATCTACTTTGTTTTCATCGTCTAGGTGCCATTCTTTGATTGGATGGTTGCAGTATTGATAATTGTGATCCACTTTAATAGCTCCCATTATGTGAATACATTTCTTGTGCACCCAACATGAACACCTACTGCAAAAATCAAGTTGCTTCCAATACCTTTTCTATAGACAGCATATGGATGTTTACTAGAGTCTTTTAATTTTTCAAGGTTTGCACCACGTGATATGATCTTGGTCTTCCTAAAATTCACTCTACAACCTTTTGCTTTTATCCCTTCCTTCTATTCAGATAGTTTTCCCCGAAGCTCTTCCTCAGATTCTGCAATAATCACCAGGTCATCTGCATACAGCAACTACTAGGGGGCAAAAGCAAAAAACTCACAGGATAGGGCTTCAAGAACAATGGTAAACAGTAGTGGACTTAATAATCAGATCCTTGATGTACATCAACTTTTACTCCAACTGCATCACTGTAGGTGTCATCAACTCTTGATTCTAACAGCAGTGTTTTCATACAAATAGCTTGAAACATGCACATGATCCATTCCTTAAGTCCGAGCTTCTTCATGGCCCACCAGATAACTTTCCTAAGAACATGATCAAAGGCTTCCAGATAAACAAATGAAAAATAGAGTTTTTTGTTTTTCTTGTGGCTGTCTCAGGACAAATACTGCATCAGTGGTTCCATGTCCCGCATGAATCTTAATTGCATCTTGCTGATGGATTTCTTTCCCTGATTATTTTTTCAGCCACTCTCTTTATACCTTTCATGGCTTGATCAAGTAGTTTAGGTCCCCTGTTTTTTCCTCTTTCAAGCACATCACCCCTTCCCTTGTAGGTGTCGATAATGTAGCTATCTTTCCAGTGTGATGGTACACTGCCATTTTTATTTAATAGATCATCCAAGAGATCAAGACTAAAAATGTACCATTGCCAAAAATCAGCATGTTGGTACAAATTGTCAGCGAGATGTTACCAAAGTTATGCTCTAATGACTCCATACAAATCATTCTAAAAATGGCTTGGTTCTTAACGTTAGGAACCAAGCCAATTTAAAAAGGATTTCTATGGGCTCATCACAGGATAACTGTGGCAATATCATGGACACATCTTTCATCTTGTTCTTTCTAAATATTACAACCAAATCAGTGATTTCACAAATCAAGTTTTTGTGACGTCATCACTTTAGTGCTCTACTGACAGAAGCAGCACTGTAAATATTTTAGTTCACTTAATCTTCATGCTACTTGCCTCGACTAGCACTATTGCTACCTGTGGGCTAGCTTAATTGTAATCAACCTTTTTTGATTTGAAATAAAAACTGATGATGATGATGATGATGATGATGATGATGATGATGATGACGATAACTGTCTACAGTGAGAGAATTGAATACAATAAATAAATTAATAAGTCGAATCAACCACTCTTAAAACCATACTTAGAAATCATAATGTACTTACATTCCTTCAGCAGTTAAAGAGTCCTGAGTACTATGAATTTCCTCTGAAGAGAAATATGAAAGTAATTAAACCTAAATCAGACTGAGCAAAGTTGACTTGCAATAATTTTAGTTTTGAAAAATAACCTAATGCAGATTAAAGGGTGGACATGGTTGGTGCAGTTGGTAAAATCTCTGCCTTCCAACCACAAGGTCCCCAGTTCGATCCTGGTTCTGCCGATATTTGAATCTTCATGTGACCTTCTTTTCCACCTAAGCTAACACTGCTTTCCATCCTTCCAGGGTAGGTAAATGAGTACCACCATCTGCTGGGAGCTAACCTGTGATGGATTAGTGTCCCATCCAGGGTGAGTCAAAAACTCTCATCTGCTTAACACTACAGAAAGTGGAGATAAGCGCCGGCTCATTAAGCCTCTAGGCTTGCAAAGGAATATGCTTAGTTTAAAGCAAGTGGGTAGGGTAATGATTTGTTCAGCTCTAATATGAAATATTTACCAGTAATCATTGAGTAAGGGAAGGGCTCAAAATTGAGATTCACTGATCGCCAATGTGACCAAAAATTGAGTGCTGGCAACTAGATTTTAAAAACTAGTCGCACTCGCCAGCAGGCGAATCAAGGTTTTTCCGCGGCAATGCAGAATAATTAGTGGACTTTGGTATTTGAATTTTTATTATTATAGGATGAAATCAATCAGAACTGGTAGTTGGTTAATTGGAAAGTTAAATCCACCGACAGTTTTGAATGCTAAAAACATTGGTTTAGCCAAATTACTGAAGGACGTTTTTGGAACTAGCTTGGTTCCAGATATCGATAATGAAAAAATTAAGTGGTAAATATGCTTCCCCCCTCCATCAACGGCCTAATATACCCTGCTGCAAAATAAGAAACCACAACCAAAAATGGGTGACCCCTCTCTATAACTGTTTCATATTAATTTTTTTATGAACCCCCATTTTTTCCAGCTAAAAAATGTGACCCACCCCCTGCTAAATTATAACCAGTCTCTAAGAACAGCCCATGTTTCTCATGTTATTGCTTCACATCTCACGAGCATTATACTTTTGAAAAAACATGAAGTTTGTTTGTAATCCAAGTGAGTTTTAGCATGCAGTTATAATTATTAAAACACAATTCAACTTTTCAATTGAAGGGTCTAGTGTAAAAACAACGTGACTTTTTATGAAATGCTAAATTCTCCCAAGGGTTATGAAGAGATAATGTGGATAATTTAGGGAGAGATGAGAACTTGATCAAAATTCTTTTAATATGTCATTTTTGTCTAGTATAAAAACAATGTGACTTTGCATGAAATGCTAAATTCTCCCAAAAGTTATGAAGAGATAAGATGGATAATCTAGTGAGAGTTGAGAACTTCATCAAACATCACTTACGCTGTTTTTGCACTAGACCCTTCAATTGTGTTATTATTAGTATTTGATCAATATTGTTTAATAATTTCTATAGCTTTATTGCATAAATGTTTTTATTGAATATGATAACTATCAGCATTAACTTGCATTTTAAATCCATGTTTCTAAAACTACAATCTTTAATTACATACTAAATAAATAAGAATAATTTACTTGATTTTAGTAAAAACTATTTATATTAGAATGTAAATGTCTTAATCAATTGATTGCTTTGAAAATTCAAGATAAACAGAGAGCTCTTCAAAGGTTTATAAGAAAAACACTTCATTTGGAATTTTATTAAAACTGGATGTTTAAAATTTATTATTAATAACTCTATTGTTTAGTTATGTTTTTGTTGAATATGAAAGACAATAATTGTGGACCTTCTGCATTTTAAATTAATGTTTATAAAACTACATTTAAAAACTAGTCTAGATATTAACCAAAACTAAATTTCTTGGTTTCAGAAAAACCTTTTTACATCCGAATATAAATGTTTTAATTAATTAATTCCTCTGAAAATTTACCTAAATCAAAAACAGAGAGCATAGTTTTCTCTTCAAAAGTCTGTAAGAAAAACCACTTCATTTGGAAATTCATCAGAATTACTTGATCAAAAATTACTGTAACTTTACTGTATAGTTTGCATGTTTTGTTTGAATATGATAGAGGATAAGTGTGGACAATAACCTCCATTTTAAATCGATCTTTTAAAACTGCATTCAATAACTACAGGGTCGATAACCAATACTAAATTATTTCTTGGTTTCAATAAAACCTGTCTACATCAGAATATAAATGTTTTAATTAATTGATTACCCTGAAAATTGAACTAAATCAATAAACAGAGAGCTTAGTTTTCTCTTCAAAGGCTTATATAACAAAAACCGCTTCATTAGAAAATTCACCAAAACACTGAAAACAGCTGTCTTTTCTGTTAATGTGAAAATTGTAGAAATGGTATTAAAAAAGTAGCTTCTTTGATTTAGAGTGGATTACAAACTTACTGTTCAAATAATGAATTTTAATCTGAATTTTAGGCATTTCCGCATGGCAATCATGAAAACAACGTGACAATTAACATTATAAAAACTTCCCTCCTGGTATTTAAAACATTACTACTGTATTTTGATGTACTATATAATGCCGTAACTTATCTAGATTTAGAAAAATATATTCTAAAAAAAGATATCATATCAAAGCAAAAACGAAACCAATATACATTTTGATTTTGATTTTGAAAAACAAGTCAAGTTTACAACTAATGTGCAAAAATACTATCTTGAGATCTGATGTTTAATACGAAAATTGTTGTTCAGAGCTTATTAAAAGTCAAGTGTAGTGATCAAAGGCTGCAATGTAGGCCATGTAATTTTTAAAGTATAGTCGTATTCGCCAAACATGAATATAGATCATTTATAAAATAATTGCCTTTCATGTAAACATCTAAATGTAAAAATATAAAACTTACTAAGGTAATGAAACACTTTACAAAAGCATTCTTTACGGTTGGAGCTGCACTCAAAATGCCACGATTGACATTCCATATGAAAATCACCAGCGCGTTTCTAAATAGAAAACGCGAACGCTATATCTTCTCTGATTAACAATGCAAGTTATCAAATACTCCTATTCAACAGTATGGCACACGTTAATCCGACATCAACACTTACCTAGGGCTAGCTCACAAGCCTTTCTTAACTGCGAATGGTAAGACTTTTTTGTTTCCTTGTCGTGGAGAATTTTTTCCAGAGCTCTTGTTAAGAACATATTCTTAGTGCGAGTGTTTTCATACATGATCGAACTTTTTTGTATCGTCCTCTGTGTGCTTTATTACAATTCTATGAAAATATAACCGTCATTTTTAATACAAGAAGAAATAAACATCAACTTAGTAGGTGAAGTAATCCGCCATTTTTAACTAGGACTGGAATATGTATTGGTCACGTGGACAAGTACCGGCTGCCGATGACGTTTTCGGTCCCAGTGTTTGTAACCGCGACATTGGACGTGGAAATGGCGACGTCGAAAAAGTAACGTTGCATTTCGGCTTTTTCAAGGTATTTGCAGTAAGAAAATAATCGTTGGTAATATTCAATAATGAATATTTTCAATGATAGAAATATTAGCATTTAAAACGGCCTGAACAAGAAAAGGATACCATATATATATTAGTCATAACCAAGTTTGTTTGCTTCAGTTTATTTTTTTTTTACCACGGATTTTACACATACATAACATTTAATTTTAAATATAATTTACGTGGCAAGGAAGCCCAATGGAAACCAACAAAGCTTATGATTTTTGGGCTCCATTCTAATAGTAATACTTAACTAGACAAGAATTACATTGGTGCAATGGCGTGTAGTATAAATAATTATTAAGGAAGTATTTTGCTAATATTATAAAATTCGGCGGTGGTGCAGAAATTGAAGCTTAACTTAAGTACGGAAGAGCAGATAATTTTTAAGTTTTGAACTGAAAGTGGAGACACTTGAGAAACTGGAAATATCAGAGCTAAGAGTATTAAAAAGTTCAGGACCTTTATAATTTATGGAAAATTGTCTTATATTTGTCCTACAAAACGGGAGATAATTGGATTTAGCACTCCTGGTGTTATAGCGGTGGACTTCGTAAATCGATATAAAATAGTTGTAAAAAATATTCGGGGAGTAAACCTTTTTTGTGTAGGTACATGAATTTCCCTACTAGGAACAAGTGTATTTGATCAAGGCCTAGTAGTTTTAGGTCTCTAAAGATTGAGTCAGTGTGGGCATCGAAGGTGTCCTTATTAAATAATTCTTATTACTCGCTTCTGAAGAAGAACCCAAATAAACTATGTTGAAAATCAAGCTGAAACCCTTATGTATTATTTCGCTAATATCCACCGCAAGTGTCGATAGAAATTCATAGTGTTCGAGCAAAAATTGCCCCCCAGAATGCAGGAAATAGCGTTTCAGAGGGTCTAGATTTCAAAAATTTTCCAGGGAAGCATGCCCCCGGACCCCCTAGGGTAATCGCGCCTTCTGCGCTCGATTTGGTGAATATTACATAGAATCAAAATTATCTGCCAATTCTGTAATGCATTCATATGAACAGGTGTAATTTTGCTGTTAATTCTTTGATGTATTTCAATACATTCTTATCGATGTATTTTAATATAATTCAGAGACGCATTTTGATGTATTTTATTGATGTATTTTAGTGACTTTGTAGTTAAACATTAAGTTTAACGATTAAATGGTAAATACTTTAATCAACACCTTCATAGGCATGGAGCTGAGTAGTTGCGTGGTCATGATTTTTCAAGTCACTGATTTATGCGATCCTCTACTGTTCAACAATATTACAGCAATTCTTCACCCTACGGAGTTTCTTATACCACCGCCATCTCCCATAAATTTATTGAGAAAGTCTTGTTTCACCATCCCGACGTACAGCGTTTGCGACGTATAAACGAATTGCTCGCGGGAACTAGGCGCTTTGATTACATTTGCCGGTAGTGCGCCAAATTGGATTATGCTACATTTTGTTTTCTTTCGTTTTAAGGCTTCCTCAGCATCATACAAAAGTGTTTCGTGCTTCTATCTTTAGCTTCATTAAACTGGCTGAAATGTTGTCTGCATGTAAGCTTTCTGATGGTACATTTTAGGGTTTGAAATGAATCTGAGCAAGGCCAAGATTAGTACCTCTTAGGAATTCCTACAAGCATCTTCGCCACAAAAAGTTCGAGTCCCCAACGGAGTTGCTGTCCTGAATTATAATTTTTTACCGTGTTCGCGTGAGTGGCATAGATACGTTTGGACACCCCGTTGCAAGACTAGCAACGGAATCTAACGTAAGTAGGGGAACCTCTGTAATCTAAAATTTTAAGTTTCCTTCTCTTATTTCCAAGTCAACATCTCATATTTTTCTATTCTTTGATTATAATTTCCTGCGCCGCCATCTTAAGTGTGACGTATCATGATCTCAACCAGATCTTCACTCCATCATTGTTAATGAGTAAGCCTGGTACTGCAACCACAAAGGCATAAGTCCATAACATGTCACAATCAAGATGGCGGCGAGCGGGAAATTAACAGGTAAAAATCGCTGTGTACAAAAATGAGTCAAATGCATCCGGAAATCTCAAAAAAAAGTTCTTGTAATCATCATTTTGACATCAAGATTTCGGCGGAAAATCTCAAAACCAGCATGTTTGCTCAACAAGGAAAAAAAATTTGACAAGAGTCCTCCGCAGCAAATGGTATCTTAGCTTCTGTAAAGGACGTAACTAAAACGAAAAATCGGAAATGGGGAATGGGTTTTATACATATATTCTGTATCAGTTGGGTAACACATATTATAGCACATATATTAATATTCATGTGTTTTTATATAAGACATATATATTCACCATTCCACCAGCCATTTCCCGTTTTCATTATAGTACTGTCCCTTTATTGTATTGCCTTATTTGTAAAGTAAACTCGCAATATAAAGTATTTTTCCGTCCATAATTAGACTTAAATTCCGATAAATTCCGATAAATATTTACAGAGTTCGTTGTATCCGCGGCCGGTATAGTGAAAATAGAATAACAAATTATTCAATTAAAAGTTCATCTAATGTTATCAAAGCTTGGTCGTGTGAAGCAAAATGCCCCCAGCTATTTTTCAGCTAAAAATTGCATAAGCAATTTGTTTGCTTTTATAACATTTCTGCGTTTCATAACATTGAATGGGTAATGTTTTATCTTATAGGAACGAACTGGTAAATCAGCTGGATTGGGCAAAGTCTTTCTGAAAAATTCTTTCCCATTTCTTATATCTAATCCTGAAATAGTCCGCTTTAGTTTGTTTAGTTTTCGATAATTTGAATGGATTATTTGCCTTATTTGCTTTTCTTTACTGACTTTATCCTTAACATCCCCTGCTAAAGTGGATCTCGCGTAGTTATGTACATAGGGGTGCGGAATTGCATCCCGTTTTTGTGGGCGTGGTTGGGCATGAATTTTTCGCCCCATTGACGTAGGATCACTGGGATTAATATAAGTTATTTTCTCCTTTACTGGGAAATGAAAACTTGTGTGGTGCATGAGTGCGACAGCCGGCTTTTTGGTAACACCACAAGTGTTGTTTTTCCATGCGATCTTGATATAGCCATCAATACCCCAGGACTTGGACCAGGAGTTCTTAACCAGCCAATAAGGTGTGCCTTTCTCTCTGCCGTATCCGACAACCAACATGGAGTGTTGAGTGGAGCTGTCATCTGTTGAAAAACAATACAGATAAAACGAAACTACTGCCATGGCTGCCAAAATTCAGGCTCTCTTTATTTTATTTTAGATTAAACGATGCAGCGTGGCTCAGTGGTCAGAGTTGGGGATTTGAATACGGAAGACCCGGGTTCAAGTCGGGACTCGGACTTTTGAATGAATTTGTCCTCGGTGATACTAGGGGCAAATTCACCACGCTTTGTAAATAGCCAACTGGTTTGCCTCCTACCAGTTGGGATTCTTAACTGGGAGAGAGGAGATTTTAACATGACACTGAAAAGCCAGTTTAGGGGAGTTATTATTATGTAATTATTTATTTACTAGTTATTTATTAAAGGGATAATGCCCCGTTCTACAGGGTTTTAGTTAATTTTTAAGGGTATGGCTAAGAAATTTAATTGGCGGCTAAAAAGGCTGCCATCATAGATAGCCCCGCTAAGTTTATTCAGTCCGCACATGTCTCTCTGAAATGTAGTTGAAAGTTTATTAACATTTGAATGGTTGTGGCATACGGCAGTGTTTTCCGTGACAAAAATCTCTTAAAATTGTGTGACAGAGCCATATGTTGACAAAACGATACGTATCGCTGTGCTTTTATTAAATCTAAACAGTTCCAACAAATATAATTAAATGTTCATTTTTAGGTTTGCAAATTGCATGCATTTTGACATTCAGCTATACAGTTTATCTGACTTCCACCCAAAAATTGGTCTGGCGAAATCCTGTGAAGCTATGGCGAATATTCCTCAAAAGCCAAAAGAGCACCGGCAAAATTCGCCGTTCGCAGGCCCATATCTGAAACATTGTTCTAAAGAGGCATTTGTTTTCTACCAGGGGATTATTACCAAATCTGATTGGCTACGTTAGTATTTTTACAGCTCTCCTAGTAGCGAAAAATGTGCATTTATTTCTCACGTAAATACAATTTCAATAACTACTTCTAGTTGAGAAATACTAAACAGTTAAAAGTCTTGGCTTCATGGACTCTAAGTAAAAAGCTGTCTTTTAAAACTCTTTTCTGTCCACTTTGTACAAACTTGTAATTAGTAAGCGCATTTGAGCATATATGTGCTATATAAACCTTATGAACTATTGACATATCTTGAGGTAATGTGTTGACATGCACATCCCTAATTGCCTTTTTTTTCTCTCAGTTGCCTGTACTTCCTCGATGGCAACTCTAGTATTTGTGCTGATACCATTATTATTAATTCATAACATCTTACCACATTCGGGATCATCGTAAACTCCCCAGCTATAAAATTTCAGCGACAGAGGGTTGACGTTAATTGACACAGCCGCTGGACCGTACTTGGCTACAGCGACTTTTAGAGCAGTGTTGTTGTTTTTCGGGACATGTGCAAAAGCATCTATCGTGGCCCCGCGGTGCGTCCCCTCGAAATGACAAGCTCCTTCCTGAAATGAACATAAGACAACGTGAACACAGTTTTGACACCACTCTGGCAGTGAATTGAACGAATATGCACGGAGGGAAGGGGGCGTTTTGGGGCG
>JAOBBB020322244.1:0-10529 GCA_025331005.2 Zoanthus gigantus | reverse complement strand
CCCTAACTTCTACAGTAATATACACGATGAAACTGCATGCATAAATAAGTACACCCCAGTACGGAAATTATCCCCAGCTGTTCAGCTGTTGAAAAAATATTAACAGTGTCACCAGCAAAGAAATTATGAATCTGTATAAACAAAAACTGGCATATTTTCAGCACAACAAAAACTCTTTCTCAAAATTTTCAAACAGGTTGACAGTTCAAATTTCAACATGGATAAACAACTAACACTTACCTCAGCTTTAAGCTGCTTCTTTTTTTCTTTTTCTTTCTTTTCAAGTTCTTCTCTGGCTTTCTTTCTCCTTTCATTCTTTCTTCTCCGGAACCCCAAGAGAAAATCTCTTGAATGCACAAACAAGCATGAATGCATAAATTAAATAAACAAATACTTTTGCAGAAGGTCAGTGTGATCTAAGTTGTTTTAGACTTTTAGAGACATTTTGATATATATATTTGATTCATTTGAAAATTATTACATATGCGACAAAGGAGAAATGTATCAAACTAACGAGTCAAGTAGTTAATAAGATGTATTTTTTGTTTAGGTTTAGATTTACCCAAAATCTAAACAGTAAACCTACTTTCGTGCTTCTTCATTGAACACAACGACAACTTTGCTACGCTTCTTGCTCTTAGCTGCCATTTTGTAGTTGGTTCCCAGTCCAGCGCATTTGCATTAACCGAGCTCTACGGGAACGCAGAAACGAGTACGGCGCCATTTGTAAAGAAAGACCGAAGGAAAATGTGAGTAAATCTAGAATTATCTTGATCATCGTAGACATTTAACTCTTTCTAAAACCTTATTCATAAACAGTAAAAATATTCACATGATTGTAGGGTAATATTTTACGATTTTGTGCCAATATGATTGTCACGTTTTCAAAATATTCAGGGGACGCCGTAGCCGATCAAGGTCCCCAGTTCGGAGAAGTTCGAAGGACAAAGACAAGAAAAGAACGACTAGTACACGAGGTCGGAGCCCTGTGAGGTCAAATAAAGAGAAGACTAAAGCAGATAAATCAAAAACTGTAATTAAAGGCTCAGCAGATAAAGGGAAGGCGAAGCGATCTCGAAGAAGCTCGAGCAGGTTGGCATGTGATGTTTACCTTGTCTATTCGTAAAGCAAATTATGCATTATAAAGTAAAGATAAACTTCTTGTCCTGTGTTTGGACGCGATGGCTT
This sequence comes from Zoanthus gigantus, assembly GCA_025331005.2. Lineage (NCBI taxonomy): Eukaryota > Metazoa > Cnidaria > Anthozoa > Zoantharia > Zoanthidae > Zoanthus > Zoanthus gigantus. The sequence continues at coordinate 9,341 of JAOBBB020322244.1, read as the reverse complement.
TCAATTAAATCTTGCCATATCCACTGAATGGAATTGTCCTCCTTGATTGCAGGCTCGAATTTATGGACGCATTTTTGAAATGTGTTTGCCTGCACATTCCTCGTTTTAAAAATACATGCGCAGTTAAATCAAGTACAATATAGTGGCCGGGTATACTGAAGTTACTTTACTATCTGCAATTATCTCAGTCCTAAAGGAACTTCCCATTGCCCTGACAGTCAGGGCAATTCCATATAATATTCACACATCCCCCCCCTATGAATTAGTTTTTCTGAAGGGGTATAGTTACTTCAAAAATTTCTCAGGGAGCACTTTGTTCTATTCGTTTGCTTAAGGATAAGAGGGGAAATATCTAAAATTTCTGCTTTTTACGTAGGGGTGTCTTGGAAATTTTGCTTCATCCGCAGGGAAGTTATAAGGGAAAATCTTAACATTTGTGTCATCCACAGCTATTTCTCCAAGGGGTTTTTGAATATTACTGAATTTCTTAAGGGCTACCCCAATAATACACTTCATCCATATACATTTCTAAAGACCCCTGAGAAAAGAGTTTTCTTGGGGTTCGAAGTGAAAAACTACCTCATCCATAGGGGGTGTAAATATTTAATGGAACGGCCCAGAAAAGTTCAACAATTTATCTTGATAATTATAGGCATTTTTTTTAATTGTTTAGTGTGGTTGTCATCAAAAACTCAAACTTTGTGCTGTATCAAACTGGTTATGTTATAATCAGGTAATAAGCCAAGTTGGCTTAAAACTTTGTAAAAAAGAAAGGTTGACAACAGTACATCTATGAATAATGTATGCAAACACATACATGTTACTCAAACTACAGATAGCCTAGCATTTGATGCTAAATTGAGTGCCAAACCACTAAACATCAGAAGATATCAACAAAAAGTATAGTTACAAGTATAGATAGCACACTGATGCTACCACTAAGTACTTGCAGCTATTAAAATGGATTTCCAGGCCATTTTGGTAATAGGTATTATCCCTTAAATCTATCATAACCTAAATGTTAGCAGCAATAAACAGCTGTTTTGGCCTTGTAAGGCGTCCTTTATATACCTAAGTCAAGGTGTTCATTAGGCATTAGGGATCTGAGAATTCTACGGCAACTAGGCAGAATTCTCTGGCTAAATTAAGACGAACTGTTACTTTTGCGCTACTATGAGTCATCTTTGCCAATATTAACAAAATAGATACAACAGGTAAAAAATATCATATGATTTTGTTAAAAAATACGAATGTTTTCGATCAATATGATTATCATCAGGTTGTGCTACTATGTTTAATATTTTAAACAGATATGATGAATTTTGAACTAGGAACATGTTGGGCGAAAATTCATTCTTTCTTTATTAAAGTAAAATGCACAAAACATGCTTTTAACCTTTTTTTTTTGTTTGCAAATTTGTTGAATACATACTGTAAAATGAATTGTCAAGAGATTTGTGTCAAAGATGTGACACCTTCCACAGTAATCATTTTATCAATTTGAATGACCTGAAGCGAATTTAAGCTACTGACTTTACATGCCTAAATACATAATGGATTAAAATATAAATGAACCTTATTTAAGTGGCTAGAAGTGAAATTTCCTGTGAGATAACAGGAAATGGCATCTCAGAGGGCTTAAAAATCCAAATTTTTCTGGCCCCTAAATCCTAGAGGAGAATGAACAAATTTGCTCTTTTAAATACATCTCCTGTTACTTCCGATTCTCCTGCTGCTGATAATCTTGATAAGAACCTTGAACAGTTGATTTTTTATGTTTTTTTTTTTGTAGAATCAGCTCAAACTTTAGCAGTGAAATGTTGTATAGTTAGTCGTAATCTCATTTGACAGAGATCAGTTTGACTTGTTGACATGTTTGTGGCTCCCCCCACAGCAGTAGCAGTTACTCATCAAGCTCAGGAGGTTCAAGTGGGTCCAGCAGCAGTCGCAGTAGTTCCTCCTCTTCAACAGGTAGCAGCGACAGCTCTAGTGGAAGTGACAGTAGTAGTTCTGGTTCAAGTCGCAGTAGTAGCTCTTCAAGCTCAGCAAGTGAAAAAGAAAGTAAGTGAAAACTCTTGAAACATTTCTAATACTCTAATTTAGCACTAACAAACTTCCCTTCTCTAATATATTCCTTTTTCACTCCTAAAAGTTAAAGTGCTGAACAATTCCTTCCTCTAATAATCCCTACATTTTGAATGGATTTGGGTTACAATTGAAGAAACCTTTTTTTTTCTTTTTTTTTTTTCTTTTCTAAATTTCTAACTTAATAGAAAATAGCACATACAATATCTCAGTCATTGAATAAATAAAGAACTGCATCTGTTTCAATTTTTGAATAATGTTCATTGTGAGCCCAAATTATACAGTTGCAATTGTTATAAAAATGAAATAACATTTCATGCTTAATGTTTTTTTTCCGTATTTGAATGTATGATAGATAAATGTTGTGAGTTTCTTGCAACAAATAATGAAATAAAGAATTCAGAAGTTATTTGTTGCAATGCCAAAAATTTTTGATGAATAAAACAATTAACATTGACCTTGCACAGGTCCCAGAGGAAAACCACTTCTCCCGCCTGTTTCAACCTCACCCGATGTGACAGCATTGAAAGTGAAGAAAGAAGTGAAAGAAACTGAGAAAATAAAAGAAACTTTCAAGGAAACAAAAGAACTCAAAAACAAAGCGCCACCGCTAAAGAAACTCAGCCGTTCTAAATCCCCCATCTCAGTTCCTCCTCTTCGTACCAGGCTTCAGCGACGATCTCTCTCAAGATCAGTGTCGAAGTCACCCAGTCCCCCAAGACGCATAACTAGAGCTCGCTCCTCATCAAGTTCGTCTTCATCAAGGTCAAGGTCACGCTCTCCACGCCGGCGAAGGCGCACACCCTCGCCAAAACCTACCAAACTACACGTAGGACATTTAACGCGAAATGTCAACAAAGACCACGTGTTTGAGATATTCAGTGTTTATGGTCACGTGAAGTCGGTTGATTTGCCAATGGATCGCTTTAACTATCTTCCCAGAGGTTTTGCTTATGTTGAATATGATGATCCAGAAGACGCTGAGAAAGCAGTCAAACACATGGACGGCGCTCAGGTCGATGGTCAAGAAGTCTCTGCACAGATGGTTCTCCCTCAGCGGCCACGTGAGGTCAGACCTTACCGCCGTCCCAGTCCCCCTCGTAGACGACCGCCTCCTTCCTGGAGACGCTCTCCGCCTCGCTTTCGTGGTAGCAACTTTAGATCGTCCTACCGTCGATCGCGTTCACCATCGCCGCCTAGACGCCGCCGTTCGCCCACAAAATCGCAATCACGTTCGCCACCCCGCAGGCGCAGATATAGCCGCTCAAGCTCCAGTTCTTCTCGATAAACTTTATTTACTATCGCCTGCATCTTGAGTTGCTGTCAACTCGCAGTTCATTATAAGATTATTGGGGGAAAAATCTCAACAGCGCTCAGATCTGTTGCGCAAAATACCATAATCAACTTCCTTCAAAGATTTTAGACTCAGTTCTAGGTCTTATTTGACTCAGAGAGTTTCATTGATGTCACCTTTTCTTTAATATAAAATATTTTAACTGAAATCTTTTCGTTGAAGCCATTTTTTTGCAATGGATAGCTTCCGTTTTTAATTGTAAATTAGGCATTTTTGTTAAACATTGTGGTGGTAGATAAAAAGAACCCGGTCACTACGCATGCCAACGTACATTTGATACGTAGATTTGTAAGTCTTTACGGGAACGATGGACGGTTTGAGTAATAAAATTTATTAGCCGCGATGTGTTTTGTTTTTGTCTTGATATACCATTGGAAACGAAGAAATTAACAGTCCCATTTTTTTTACCAGTAAAAATGGTTATTAATAGTTTAAAAAAATAACCACACAATAATGTCAACTACTTACGTCGGAGTTGAAACTCTTGTTGACGATAATAGAAAAACTAAAATATAATAAATGAAAAAGTCGAAGAAGGCTAGTTTGGCTAGCCGAAATATAGTATTTTATTTTAATTTTATATACGTCGTGTTGACTTTTTGATTTATTATAATTTTATTAATAGTCGCGTCTCGTAGAGTCAAGAGGCCTCATTATGCTATCGACTGTGCAAGAATGAGTTAAACACACAAAAAGCCCAACGAATGAGTGTTGGTGGCTATCAAAGTGAATCACGTGCAGAAAGCCCAAAGTGAAGGTCCGAGTAAGTCACAAGCACAGGATGCCCAAACTGTTAGTCTTAGTGCAAATATTATTTGTCAGATCTACCGACAAATGTTTTGCCCTGATAACCAAGCAGGCCGCTCAGTTATTCAAAAGCTGTGATTAGTGCTCATTCAGGGTTAAATTATTAACCGATGGGTTTACGGATTTGAGCTGTAAGTCAGGATTATCAACTTTTTTGCTTGGAAAATCTAAGCAATATTTGATAAGAACGGTAACATTTTCCTTGAGAAGCAATTACTGCTGTCATTCTTACTTTAGCCAGCGTTAAACTTAACCCATCTTAACAGTCTATCCCAGATGATTTTGAAAGAGTGTATTGTAGTGAGTCACTCACACGGGAAGCTCCAAGTAAGAGTGAAAGAGTGAATGATACTCGGGAACCCAAACAGTTCGTTTGTTCAGCTTTGGAACCTACCAAAAGAGGTTTTCTTTGTTCCTAAAACGCATACAGGGACATCGCAGCATTGCACCAATGTTAAAACGTGACTCAGACCCGGAAGTAGTTTCAACTACTTTAAGAAGTACTTGCGCAAGTTAAAAGTAGCGTATTTCTCATATCCTAGAAAAAGATCTTTTGTCCATTACAAAACTGACGGAAATCACTTTGAGTTTGAGTCTATTGATGAGGTATTGAATTGTTTGAAACATCTTTGAAACCTTTTTTGAAAAGTCTTCCTGTAGTTTCCTTCCAGTTTTTCTTTTATTCTTGATTTAGAAAGTCGAGAGGTTTTGTCTGATAATTATTTGTTGTTTATTTTAAAACCTTATCGTCATCTGAAACCGTTGTATTTTAAACAATTTATATTTCATGTTTTCAAGACTTATAGAAGTTTTTTGTTGCTAATTCTTTCAATGGAGACGAAACCACAATGCTATTATTTGAGTTTAGAGTGCAGTAACCACTTTACAAAGCTGATATGATTTGTGTTCGGTGGTTGCTTCAGTCCACGTACGGTCGGAAAAATTGTCCAGTTTTCCTTGGAATAGTGTTAATTTCAAATTTTTGTTGAGTGGTTCAACAAAGCTACGAAGTGCCATGTGTTTTTGGAAAATGATTTCTGAGCTTGCTAAATGTGGCGAGTCTTAGTTACTGTTCAATGAGTTTGAACCATTTTGGCTTTAAATCAAATATAGTTTTCTTACATTTGTTTTGAGAAAAAAATTTATGGTCCCTCTTTACGGGTTGTGGTAAAAAGTGTAAATAACCGGAAATGAAATGTTTTTTATAATTAGCTGAATACAACGTTGACGGGCACATCTCGCCATTTTAAAATTTTATAAGTCAACAGTTAAACGTTTAGGAGAATCAGGTAAAAGGTTGTGTCACAGACAAAAAGAGAATTGATACCTCTTGCTTTGCAAATTGTGAAGTACGGAATGAGAACTCTGCGAGGTTGCTGTGTCCTATTTGTCCAAAAATGAACTACGTCTGTGAGTGTGACCGTTGTAAGAGGCCCCGATTAAAAACACCACAAACCAAATATGAAATTAAGCGATACCAACGTTAGTCCTTTCTTTACTTTGCTACTGACCGTTATTTTCGTAGTAATGTCTTTGCACTTTAAAGAATACAACGAGCTCCAACGGAGACTGGCCAATTACAACGCTTTGTTTTAATGGAGTGTTTTTTGCAATTGGGGTTTAGAAATACCAGTTTAAAACCAGCTTGATTTTCAATAGGGCGGTTTTCAAACAATTTCATAAAGTGTATGTAAAATTTATAAAATATCGACGAATAAGTTTGTATTCGAGCGTTTTGCTCTCGTTTTTCCCCCTTTCATTTACGGTTAATTCCGCTTTTTCCAATCTTTTTTTGTTCATTTCCGGTAATAAAGTTTCCATTTTTTTACCGCGTTTCCCCTTTTACAACTTTTCTGTTAAACGCTTACTGCGACCCCTTTATTGACAGCAATCTATGTGAATACAGGCCAGCTGCAATTTCATTGAAGTGCTTGTCTACAGTTCGTGCGATCGAGTCAATGAAGAATTAAGAATTTCTCTAAATTTGATGATTTTAAAACATTTATTTTTAAAAAATTATGTTTTAAAAAGAAATTTAATTTAAAATGTTTTAATTTATGTTTTAAAAAATCTATTTTTTAAAACCAGATACCTTTTCCTCCGTAATTTTCATTCTTGCTTTAATGAAAAATTAAAAGGTTCCGTAGATTTATCATATGCCAGCGGGGTGGTTATAAAATGCCGGCTTGCCTGTAGCATCAAATTTAGACTATAATAGTATATATGTAAATCATTTATTCAAATACTTTTTTGGCTGTCTTTTCGTAATAAAAGGAATTGTTCAAACAGCAAATGCCTTGCCTCGTGATATGCAAACGAAGTGACGAGCTGCATGCAAGCGGCTGAAAGTGATAAATGACTTCATGTGTAAATTGGTTGACTTGTATGATGTGGAATCAAATGACTTTATCCGTACGGCGCCAAAAGAAAATTGTTGGCTTTGGCACGTTTTGCCTGTTCTATGCAATTCAAGTAAAATTCTGTGCTTGACTGACGAGGATAATCCATGCTGAATCAATTCCTATGGCACGATAAAATCCTCTAAGGCTATATACGTAGCCACATGCGAATATTATGAACATTATGAGGCCTATTCTTAGCGTTTGCTGTAATTCCTTATAGCGCTGGAAATTCCCTTTAGAGCCTATAATAGAAAAGAGAATATTAGTTTGTAAGAGCAGTTGAGTTTTCACTGCATGTAAAGGCGTTCTTGAGTTATCATCTGATAAAACCAAACTTGGATTAAATTACAATTCTTTAATAGCCGCGCCATGGTTTGGAAAAACTCCCGAATCTTCTTGGTATGTTCTACTATAAAGTCATATATCACAACTTAATTAAAACTTTAAATTGTTAGATTTTACCACTTGAAGTTTGTTTGCATAGTCGTGTAGCAAGCTCCAATTTTCAATTCCATCTATAAATTCAATTTCTTTTTGCACGCGATTTACTTTCTAAATGTTCTAAAGGCAATGGTTTACAGCTATTTTATTACGTAATACTGTATCTTTTGTCTTTGTTACGTATCTCGGTTCTCTTTGCCACGTGTTTTTTTATTTGCAGTTTTACATAAGTTGAAGCACTTTCTTTTCATTTCTAGTGTGTTGCAATCAGGGCTCAGTTTAGAAGACAAAAGACGCTAGCATTAACCGAGGGTTAAGTTTTTAGCCTATGTTCTTGTTTTCAACCTTGTAGAGATGTACTTTTAGAATTTAAAATTTTTTTCCCTGACAGAGAGTCAGACAATGCGGGCACCAAACAGTCAAATATATGAATAATTCACAAATTGAATAAGTGGATAAAATATACTATAACTAAATGTTAAACTAAAAATCTAAAAATACTATGTAAAGTAAATGTTTTTAAAAATTGAAAATACTTTATTACTTAAACCTACTTTGTAAGATTTAATATGTAAAAATGTGATTGTTAATCAAGCGTTTAAAAAAACGAAAGGGAGTTTGCCCGTTTGTATAGCTTTCTGGTAACTGATAAATAGAATAAAACTCCGCTAGCTAAGTTTAGATCTGGGAGGATATGTTGTATCTTCATGCGTGTGTCGTGTCCTTGAAAGCTGTTTTAAAGTAACTAGAGAAATATTGCATGGGAAACTAAGTTATTCAGGCATTTATAGACTAAAATACGGACATGTTTCGTTTCCTAATATTTTCTAAGTTGGACCATTTTACCATTTTATAAGACTTGCTGGTGCTTTCCTGTCTAATAATTATTTGTGCAGCCCAATTGGCAATTTCGTAGTCGCTAGAGTCTACTGATACATTCAACAGACAGCTGTCCCCACCGGAGCACTGTCAGTAGAGTTACTGAACTGGTAGTACTGACGAGACACAGCGAGGGATCAAAGAAATGTTTACATAATTTACCAGCTAGACCGAACTAGTTGAACAGTGTTTCAGTTAAAGAATCTCAAATTTTCAGTTTCTTATAGAAGAAATAGCTACTTTAATTTTTTCTTAACTAGGGGTTAAAATTAGTCAACCTTTGAACAAACCAGCCCATCTCACAATAAAGCAAGTTCGGGTTTATGGTCTGGTTAAGGTTGAAGTGGAAGTCAGATAATAACCGGCTTTCATCCGCAATCTTGTGAGTTTTGCTTGTATTTTAGTTTCCGATTGAGAGCTGCTGCAGCAAGAAAATATCTCTTGATTTTGTTAATCTATCTGTGGTTATCAGCACTAAACTTCTAGGGTTATAAAACAAAATATGTGCAGATACAGACAAGACACAAGGTTTAGCGCAAAGGAGTGAAATATTCTATGTTTCTCACAATGTTAAAGTTTGCATCAGCCCAATTACAAAAAAATCCAGCTAAAATAGTTCTTAATTATGTTTGAAAGACTAAAGTTAGAAATAATTGTTACGAAACAGTATACTTTGATATAAGGAGGAAAATTTTGGCGTGTAATTTGAACTTTGGAATTTTATGAAACGTCCTATTGTTCTCAATATTTAAATTTTCCTAAAATCGTAAACAAATATTTTTTACTTTTAAAATTAACTTCTTAATTTTAATCTATTTATGTAAAGAAACTCATGTCCTCAACTATTTTGTTTTTTTTAAAAATGCGAATCATTTCACATATCTTCACAGGGTTAAATAAAAATCTTCGCAAACTGCGAATCTTCACTTTCAATATTGCAGGCTCTTAGTTTGCTGATCCTTGCAGCAGCCGAATGTTTGGGATTTCTACAAAAAGAAGGATTATGCAGTTGCTCACATGAAGCCGTTGTACAAATTTCTTCATTTGTGAGAAATAACGCTGGAAAATCTGGTTCGTTTCTTAAATGGGAGGGAGATTCACGGGGAAATCCATCATATTTGAGATTCACTGGTTTGAGAACTGACAAAAACACTAGTAAGTACCACACAGACATATGAAGCAATTTCGGTGCGTGACCAATTTTTAACAATCACGCCGGCTAGGCAAGGGAAGACAAACTAGCGCGATTTCTTACGATTAAGAGCGGACTATATGCTACTGCTACTACTACTACTACTGCTACTACTGCTACTACTACTACTACTACTACTACTACTACTACTACTACTACTACTACTACTACTACTACTACT
>JAOBBB020322154.1:0-10530 GCA_025331005.2 Zoanthus gigantus | reverse complement strand
TGCAGTTATTGTATTTACTATTGTTCTTTGCCGTCGTCGTCGGCGTCGCCGTCCTCGTTGCTTAAGGTCCCTAATCATAGATCCGTAAAGTGAGTTCCATTTTCAATAGCTCGTATGAAACTGAGAACAAACATTTTTCAACTGAAGTACAAAAACTTTAACTGTGCTATTTGCAAAAGAATTTTCACGATTTGAAAAAGGGACATTTCTTACGATAAAGACTTACAATGAGTGGTCTGACTGTAAGTCCGTTCAATACAAAAACAGCTGGGGCTGTCTGTGTATCAACAAGCTTTACTGTCCCCAGTTCAATTCTTGCTATGTCCGTCCACTCAACCTTTTTTGCTCACTATAAATAGTCTTCCTCCGAAAAAGATATTAGTCTCTTTTTTTTCTTCACCTCTACTAGTCACTTTATGAAAGCATAACAAATCATAAATGAAATATTAGATATTTTTTCTCAATACATTTACACTGATACCTTGATTTTAGCTCACAAAATTTATGTCTTCTGCACAAAGAAAAACATGTCTTATTTTTTCACCTGTAGTACTTATTTCTTGAATGTTTAAAGGCCATAAACATATTAAGGCAAAATTTATTTAGATGTTTTCTTTTTGATCAGCGAAACAGCGAACAACACAAACGAAAAAAGACACAAAATCGTCCTACATCTACATGCTAAACTGCCACCCTGGAGAAACCCTCTGAACCCTAACTACCTTTTTATGGCGCTTAAACATACAAGTGAGACAAAAGGAGAAAACAATTGAGATAAACAAGTCTTATTTTTAACTTTTGCTCAAAATAGAAGTATAAAAATCTCAAAATTAAGATTAGACTACAGATGAACTTCCGAGCTTTTTTCATACTTTACAACCACGACTAGATTGGGGAATTTAGAGCTAATCTCCAATAAAACCAGCGTAACAAAACTGTAACAAAGGGTTAAAGCGAGACTCACGAACCACCTATTCCACCAATAGAAACTACAAACAAAATTACAGTATAGATGGACTTCGGAGCTTTTTTCATAATTTACAATCACGACTAGAGTAGGGAATCTAGAGCTAATCTCCAATAAATCCCGCGTAACAAAATTGTTTCGATCTCCAGGGTTTAAGTGAACATCGGAACCACCTATTTTACCGCTGAAAAATACAAACAGGATTAGATTACAGACGAACTTCCGAGCTTTTTTCATAATTTACAATCACGACTAGAGTAGGGAATCTAGAGCTCCAATAAAGCCATCGTAGCAAAGTTATTCTGCTGGGAGCTGGACTTTGAATTGCCATACATTATTAGAATGAGTTCAGGAACCCTAAGGAAACGACCTGTTAAATTTGCCAGAAAGGAGACTGTTTTAATTTGAGTGACTAACTTGCCTAGGAGACGTAGTTGCAGTTGATAAATATAAATCCACAAAAAACTAAAATAATCCAGATAGTAGTAGATATTAGAAGTTACTTTTTATTTAGAAATTTAAAAGGCGAATATTCGTCAGCATCAAATAGGACATCTTCTTCATCAAATAAAGAATCTAGCTTCTGTGACGTGACTTCCGATTGACGATCACGTGATACTTGGTCGACTGACGAGTAACTTGGATTGTCGAAACTTTTTCTTTGTCTTAAAACAAAATATTGAGCTAACACAAAACTAATCAACGCAAAAACGGCTGCAACGGAAAACAATCTGAATGTTATGACTGGTCCGTAATGATGGTATAGGGTCCCACCAATTATTGTACCTCCACCATTGCCAAGACCCCAAAACACTGCCTGTAGGATTCCTGTCGGATGAAAACCATAAATTTGTATTTTTTAAAAAGTTAAACTTTTAGTTCATTATTCAGGTACATAAAATAGACTCACCAGAAAGGTAGGTAACTAATAGTTGTTAGAAGGAAGAGATGAGCCTGTTTTTGGCCATCTACATATATCAACCTCCATCTATATTTACCTTTAAATCTACATCCATATCCATCTTCATCCACATTTACAACTACATTTAATTCTACTTCTATAGAGGTTTTGCATGAGTCACGTGACTCAGAAACATTTTTAAAAATATTTGACATTTTGACAATACCTGGTTTTTATCAACTGCATGCTGAAAATAATTTGTGCTTGGATTTGACGAGTTAAGCAAAAAATACACCTACTAATTTACATATTTTAGATTTTGGTTCATAATTTGTAAGCTATTTAAGAGTTTCGTGGTTTTATTTTAGAAACTATCTTATATTAAAAGGTTTATCAGAAAAGAGGCCTAAAAACGTTTGGTGGGCTTTGGAATCTCTTTAAAATCTAGTTGGCTTTTAAGGGCGACCATCTTGGTCGGCAGCCTCCTGGAAACTGTCAACTCTCAAAAAGCACATTAAGTCCGGCAACTTTCTTAATTTAGAGTATCAGATTTGAATTTTCTCAGAAAATAATGGCAGCAAAACCAAATTATGCAAATGAGAACCAATTTTTTTTTATTGATATTGATCAGTTCTCATCAAATCCGGGAAAAAATCATTTTTAACATGCAGTTGCTAAATACAAGGTATTGAGAGCAGTCCCTTTCAAGAAATACTGTAACAGTGTCAAAATATCAAATATTTTAAAAAATGTTCATAAGTCATGTGACTCCTGCAAAACCTCTAAGACGAGACAAGACAAGACAAAGAATCTATTTGTGCCCTCTGAATTGTATTAAAAAAAACAAGTTTATAAATAAAATTAAAATAGATTTTTGAGGAACCACTTGCCGCCTAAAATAGCAAAGCTAGTCAAGTTAGGCAGCAAATTGGTCATTTGGTACAGTCTATCGCAGCAATTCTTTCTCAAAGGAAACGATTACGGTTCTTATAAAATACTTTTCAGGTTGTCCTAGGAAAAAACGCGTTAATCCCAAACTTAAAGATAAAATCTATCTCTGTAAGGTTGGAAACAAGACCATGGCTTAAAAATTTAACCCCTTTGTTACAGCTAATTGGTTTTTGAACAACTGGGACCTGAACTACTGCAATAATTTATTTTATGGCTTACCAACATAACTAGTAAAAGCTTCTATATCGCCTATTTTTTATCTATTAGATGAAAAGTAGAACCCTTTAGTAATACTAAATTTAAAAGATTAAACAGTTTTTCGTGGTTCCTATTACGTTTTTTGAATTTGGAAACGTGCAAATAAGACAGTTTTGGGACAGCTGTTGTTTTTGACCGAGCATTCATTCATTACATTATGAAGTCCTGGTGTGATGACGTAGAGGGAGGTTCTTGTGCAGCTTCCAGTTGAATATGAACACTGTCAACACAACAATTTCTTCGTTTACTGTTTAAAACACGGCGAAAAACAGAAAAATTCAGTTTTGAATACTTTGTTTGTCACGTTTTTCCTTGTAAAACACTAATGACAGCGAAGGACGTATTACTGTTGCCACGTCACAGGTACCAGTCCCCGGTCGCTCGATCAAAACTTAAATTTCTAACTTGTTTTGATAAAAAAGCATACTTAGATGCGGAAATTTGCTTTGGTTTTTCGAATTCTGAGTTTATAAATGACAATACTTTTGGTCTAAAAGATAAAAAAAGCGATATAGGGACTTTTAAAAGTTGCAGCGTGTCTAAAAGGGTGCTGCACAGCTAGCTGTCACTACTTAGTTCTTTACACTGGTTGCCGGTTAAGTACCGTATTAAGCTGAAATCATTTCTTATTAGTTACAAAGCTATTCATGGTTCAACGCCATCATATTTACGTAGCTTTATCTCTGTTAAGAAAAACGAATGGTATAGTTTAAGATCCAATTGAGGTTTCCCTATAAATTATTGTATTGTTAAGTCTCTTGTCACACTAAGTTATCGATCTTTCCAGTATGCAGCACCAAAACTATGGAATTGCTTACCTCGTGATATTAGGAACTGCCCAAATTTATATAGTTTTATAAAGACTTTGAAAACGCATTTGTTCAAGGAAGCCTTTGAATCCTAAACTGTTTTTAAGTGTATTTAGTATTAACCTAGCAGGTGAATGGCACTTTTCACTCGCGCGCTCTGATTGGTTCATCAAACACCGAATATCTTGTGCTATTCACCTCGGTCACTCATCCGTGAAAAAATGGCTTCCCGTTTTTCTTCAGTTTCGGAAGACGAAATTCTTAAAATAAACAAGAAAGAAACCCCTTTAACCACAAAGAAAGCAACAAAATTTGGTGTTTAGGTGTTTATGGCAAGTTTTTATTCTTTTTAATGAAAAAAAAAACACTTTAAGTAGTCTATATATTAATACAGAACTAAGTATTAAACTTTTATATGTACCTTCAACGTGGTAACACTTTCATGTTTGCCAAAACAGCGTGATGTGTCATAATGAAAAGTTCTTGCAACCGTTTTATAACAAATAATTTTATATTAGATGGAACAAATTTTACACTGTTGCCATGGCAACTACAATTTTCAATAATCTGTCTGATAAAGCCTATTTTACAATTGTTAGAAGTTGTAAGTATATTTTCGCCAATATAAACTGTTTATTTTGCAAAGGTATCAATTTAATAGAATAATAAGCTTTGATATTGCGATAAAACACAAGTTACATATATTTTGATAAAGTTCGAAATAATTCGCCATGCATGTTTAAATTTTGTTTTGAATCGTTGGTGTTGGGCAGCTTGGTAACTGCACAAATGACCACAAACAACCCAGCTTTGTGATATTAGGATTGCATTCTCCTTACGTCGAACGCAATAAGCAATAACGCCTTAACCACAGCAGAGACCGCACGTGATCAATTATCATAAGCTGATTACAAGAAGAACAAAAAGAAACATGTTTGACGGCGGCGTGGTTAGTGGAGTTAAGATCTCTGTCTTCCGACCGCAAGGTCCCCAGTTCAATCCCGGCTCTTCTGAGATTTGAATATTTGTGTGACCTTCTTTTCCGCCTAAGCTAACTCAGCTTTCCATCCTTCCGGGGACGGTAAATGAGTACCAGCATCTGCTGGGAGCTAACCTGCGATGGATTAGTGTCCCGTCCAGGAAGAGTCAAAGACTCTCATCCATTTAACGCTATACAAACCGGAGATAAGCGCCGGCTCCATGGGCCACTTGGCTTGGCAAAGGATGTAGCAGGCTTTATATTATTCAAATGAAAGGGAAGACTCGCGTGTTATAGACAGTGGAGATTGTGGAGCCGTAAGACAGTGGATGGTGGCTGGTTGTCTCGAGATGAAAGAAGTCGATATTACGATTTTGTTTTATAATTCAATGTTTTAGCAATAACGCAAAATGATAACGCAGAATACTGAGAAATTATTATTGTTAGTGTGTGTCGTTGATTGCTAAATTTGAGTCTTTATGTTCTCTACTCTTCTACAGTAAGACTTGGTTACTTGGAAGATGCTCTTCAGTCCTATGAGCAGGCTATCGAGCTGGCCAAGGTGTTGGACGAAGATGAAACAAAGAGAGCTATAACCAAAGCAACAAAAGATGTCAATGATCAACTTGCCTTAAGTTAGTTTTTTGCTAACATTTTCTTCAAATGTGATGATATGTTGATATGAATAGTTATCAAGTTGTACTTTTTTTTGCTCTTTATATAAACTGATATTATTTGAAAGATCTTTGTTTGTGGGCCATTTTGCCGTTTTGAGAAAAACTTACCTTTCTAGAAACATTTTTGTTTTAGTATTCTATTGCAAACTTCTCGTATAACTTCAGGCAGTATGTCTTTAACCCTTGCGGGGCACAAATGGGGATCAAAGAAGGGGGGGAGATCGAATGGGAGTCCAACAGGAGAAAGGGATCAATGGGGATCCAACAGAAGAATGGGATCAAATGGGGATCCAACTGGAGAAAGGGATCAAATGGGGATCCAACAGAAGAATGGGATCAAATGGGGATCCAACAGAAGATGATCAAATTGGGATCCAAAAAGGGAGATGGGATGGAAGGGGGATCCAACAGTAGGAGGGAATCAAATGGAGATCCAAGAGGGGGAGGGAATCGAAACCAAGAAGGGAAGGCGATCAAATGGGGATCCAGAGGGGTAGAAAATCAAGTGGGGACCTAAGACGAGGAGGGAATCAAATGGGGATCAATATTTTCTGGTTTTCTTTTAAAGTTTTTTTTAAGTGATGACAGTCGTAATCCAGTAGCTGCTCAGTCAGAGATCTAACACACATGTAGGAATCAATTATTGTGTCTGCTGCGCTTAGGAAAACAATTAGAACACTCATGCAGTCATAAAAGTTTGATTATAAAAAAGACTAACATATCAAAGTGTTTCCGACTATTAAGTGATCTTTCATTTTGAATGAGAACTTTCGAAAAACGATGGAGTTATCTCTACAGTCCACAGTCATTAGGTTCTACCTGAGGGTGGATTTGGACAAAGAGAAGGCTTGAGTTGTTTATTCCTATTGAAAGGGAACTTTGCAATAAGATATTCGGTAATGCGGCAAATAGTCTGAGAGTGGCTTGGTTTCGGGCGATATGGCGAGCAGGTTCAGATAATTTGGTCGTGTCTTCGTGTTCACAGAACGTTTTTAACTTGTATCCGCACTTGTACGAGCATGGTAGACAGTATTGGCGTTTTGAATGAGTAAAAAGACTTGATAGAATTTTGTAAACATGAAGAACAGATCATTTTCAGTTACAGCAAAAGTACAATTAAAATCTACACACTGAAAGGAGGTCGAATACACAGACAATACTCTTATTTCAAAACTTGTAAAAAAAAAATTTTTTTTTGTCCCAAAACCTTTAAATCATTTATCTGTTTTGGTAAAAATTTCGTAAGAGATGCGAAAACGTTCATTTTAGCAATTATTTTCTGGTAAATCTGTTACCATGGAAATAGCGTTTTATCCAAACATCCTTTTGATCAATTAGTGCACTTATATTGTGCCAAATATTGGCTCACCATCTTTCATAATTTCGCTAGCTGTAATACTAATTGCAATAAAGGATCTTACAGAGCGTAAAACTGTGTTTGTTCAGGAGGTCGAATATGGTTTAAACACAATTGAACGTCTCCAGTGAATGCTAGCTGCTAATAAGCCCGTATTTATCTCAGTAAAAGTTCACTATACGATAAACAAAATGCATCAAGTGTTTTCAGTTAAACCATTGTTGCTTTCCATCGTAACAGATTACCCTGAACTTATTGAAAAAATTGTATTTTCCAACTTGTCAAAATCAGTTATATTTATGTTTTTACAAATGTACAGATCTGAAAGAATGTTGTGGCACACCTATATTGTATTGATTTGTTTCTCTGAGAAACGGCTTTTCAAAAACTTTTAAAATCGAATCTTGTCCCTTGCTGTCGATTTCCTTTGTCAGATTTCAAAATGATACGTCTTGCAGTCAGTGACCCTGGTCTTGTCGATCTTCTCTTAAAGTTTGCCGAAATTGAATCAATTTTGTAGGCACGAGCTTGAGATTTTTTTAGTCGTGGATACGCGAAGGCTTGGCAAATCAGTACTCAATGGGGGAAAACCTGTTTATTTCGGTTTTCCAAAATAATATTGGTACGCATCTAATAAATCGGTTACTAAGTAAAGCTGCAACTTTAAAACCTTTTAAAGAATTTTTTTATTCACCACAGTCAGTATATATGTAATTGATTCAAACTAAAGGTGTGACTACGAATAATGACAATAAAATCGGCGAAAAGGTTTTTACTCGTCGATAGTCACATGGAGTTTACACACAGGGAGCCTTGTGCGAGTAAATATTACGAGCGATATACTTGGTGCGAAGCCGGGTATAAGCAAAGACATGAGTTATGAATCACATGTGAAACTTTGCAAAGTTATACCAAGCATCACTAGCATACTCGATCCGTCCATGTTTTCCCATCAAAACATTAGTTGTTCCAATTGGTTTCAACTCAATCTAGGAGTTTTGCAATGGCTGCCGTTGTTTATGTGTTAAATTTATTCGTTTCTTAGTGGTTTTACTTATGCACAAAATGTTCCTTGTAAACTGTGAGGTGAATGTCTAATGAAATGTTTTGAAGAAGAGCAACACATACAAATTGTTTGTTTTTGCTTTAATATGGCATCAAAACTTGGAAAGGTTGGCCCAACATTTTCAACTTTCGATCCATTTCCATCCTTGCCATCCGTTGCAACAAGTGATAGGAAACAGAATATATGTCATAATATAGTCTTAAATAACAAATCTAGACCATTTTTTTAGAATTCAGTTGAGGAGAAGACATCTTTGGAATTTTAAAAAGATGCAAAAATAATTAATAGCGTGACATAGCCCCTTTAAGGGATTTAACTATATTCAAAACCTCTCTCGAACGTAATGCCTCCACGATATTTTCCCAGTTTTCTTTCATTGCACTGAATTAAAAGCGATGACAAAACTTTGACATAATGGCTTACTGCGCATGCGGGAAGTTTTAAATTGCATACCTAAATGTGAATCGCAGCAGACATATGCATAAAACTAGAGTTTAAGATTCTTGTCATAATCAAAGTTGATTAACTTACAATATCTGAAGTGCCACGAGCCGTTTGCCGAGAAATTGTGCAAGATTCTCATGAACGGTTAGATTTCAGTCATTAAAAAGGAAAAGCTTATAAAGCTTATTTTGAAATCCTTTTGTTGAAAAAAGCTTTCTTATTTGTTTTTTATGACAAACGTTTTGATGCCCCAAATTATATATCTTAATGTTTAAGTTGGCGCCCTGGGCACCTTGCACGTCTTGTAACTCAGCTGATGGAAGATTTCCTTGGTGAACAAATATGACTCGGCATCTTAGTTACTGTTTATTTGTTATAGGAGCAAAACTGGGGAACAATGAAAAGAGCTGGAGTAATAACAACGATAGTGACAAGAAACCAAATCAAGATTACACCAAGAAATGGAAAAGTAAAAAAGACAAAATTTCCATCGACGGGAACATATTGCATATCCAGGAAAACCAAGACGGCAATTAGCAGCAAAAGACAGCAATTGGTAAGAATTGAATTCCTTGATCATTTTATATATTTATCGGTTGAAACAAGTCGGTTTTTGAAAACAAGCGCAGAACCTTGAAAAGATCAGACGATAACTGGTATTGTTATATAGTTAGTTCGTTTTCGATTCGAATGCGCGCTCACTGGCTAAATCAAGGTCACGTGGATGAGTTCACCAGGTCAATATCTCGAAAATTATTGACGCGCGTCACGTTTGAGAGCGGGGAAATTATGGTTTATTTTGTTTATGTTGTATGAAATAACACTTAATGACTGCTCCCTCGGGAAGAATTTGTTTTATTTCCCTCGTGAGCAATCATTAAGTGTATATTAAAGTTTTATACCTAGAGTTTTACTAGCTCAACGAAACGAGCACTGTAATTGGTTGATTCTTGGTCATGTGCCCCTGATCAATACACACTTATTGACTTTCACTGCGGCTCACAGCAGATTTATGGACCTGAGGTACTGATTTTGCCCGAGAGCGACATCTAAACCGAGGGTCCATCAATCTGCTGTGGCCCAAAGTGACAGTCAACAAGTATATTGTTATATGCTCTTCACAAAATAATCACAAACAACATAAAGTTGCAGAACTCTCTCAAGGTTTTAACTGCTTTTCTTTTTTTTTTTTTACATCTTATCAAAACATTTTACTCTATTTCAATTTCAGGTTTTCTGTACTTTTGTTAATTGAACAATCATTTAAGTTCAACATTTTTTATCTTTCAGCGGAGAATCACAAACGCAGTCTTCCAAGAGCCAAAGGAAAAACCGTCAAAAGTGTCTCACCAAGACTAGTTTATGTTTCAAAACTCGAAAAGTGAAAAGTGCTCTTCTCTTTTCCACGATTCTTTGAAGCTACGGTTTTTCGTTTTGCCGCTAATGTTGTACGTTTTGAAAAGAATCTCCCTGGATGTTCAAGTGATACACAACTGGTGTAGCAAATGAAAGATCTCAGTTTATTTTTAATATCTGTTAGATTTTTAGCAAAGTGGTTACTTCATTTTCTGCCAGGTTTTAAAATACGTTTGTTTTGAAACTAAAACAGAAAAGCAAGAAAGTAAGTTGTGGTAGTGCAAGTTAAAATTATTTTTTCGTTCAAAGCCGGTTTCTGAACTGGAATTTGTGTCCAAAGTTTTTTCATCCGGAGAAAATATTTTTCTGAGTAATGCCGGAGTCTTCATTGAACGCTTGTAAAATCAGTTGTGTCTTGAGGATAATCCTGTTTACTTATATTTTATAAGAGTGAAGAGTTTTTTAAGCTTTATAATATATAAATTTACAAACGGCGGAAATGTTTGTAGTAACAACGAACATTCAATCGATATGCGTTGTAACATATGAGATAATAGTCGAAATCTCAAATCCAACCAAATGCTGATTTTCCAAAAAATTGTTTGAACAAAGACTTTCTTGTATGAGAGAAGATTGAAATGATTAAGCTCGGAATGTCTGGTACATTTCGCAAAATTGTACTTTTGTGAGAGTAGTGATATCAAGGGATATAGTACCTTTTTCGCGGAATTTTTGGGTTGCCATGGCAACCGATCAGCTGATCGA
>JAOBBB020321975.1:0-10531 GCA_025331005.2 Zoanthus gigantus | reverse complement strand
TGTTCACACCACAAAATAAGCATGAAACAAGCGTAAAATTGCAACAAGAAGAACGGAAAGTTTTGTTTTTCTGTTCTCGCGCTTATTCTATGCTTATGCTATTTCGCGTCTGTTCACACTATCTATTTTACCTTTGTGTTGTACTTATCTTATGCTTATGCTATTTCACAAGTGTGAACTAGGCTTTAAAGGTCCATTTAATGTTTATTCGAGGCCAATTAGCCTTAAAGATAAACCTACTGTAGAGTTTTATCCTTTGTCAATCAAATGATCCATGGAGTCAGGGGATATCTCTGGTTTCTGTACTGATAAGTCGATGAGAATCTTTTTAAAACTCCTCTGGATCGGACACTAATCCATTTCGCGATAGCTCCCAACAGACGCTGGTTCTCTATTTACCGACCTCGGAAGAATGAAAAGCCCAGTTAGCTTTGGCAAAAAAGAAAAAACACACAAATAATGTTATAAATTTCGGTAGAACCGAGAATCGAACTTGACACCTTAAGGCTGCAAGGTAGAGATCTTAAAAACTTCGCCAACCACACCATCTGTCTTGGAAAGCACCTCAACTACTTAATATGCAACCAAGTATTAAAGTAAATTCTGATATTTCAGGCTCAACCGACACCATAGCTTATTGTACTACGGGCAACAACGACCCAGTGACATCAGCTTTGCATATTGTACTAGGTAAGATGTGCAGCAATCAATTTTTTTTTACAATTTTTTTTTTTACAAAAAAAAACCAAACTCGAAACTGTTTACTCTCTCGGCCCTTGTGAAAACTCCTTTTAACAGTTCTTAATCTTTTTTATTGTATGCACTTTTTTATCCTTATATAATCATAGAATACCGAATTGATGATGTCACAAAAAGTTTATTCATGAAATCACTTGTTTGGTTGTAATATTCAGAATGATCAAGATGAAAAATGCCTCCATGCTGAAATTTAGCATTTTGTCACCAATCAGTGATGAGATATTACCAAGGTTATGCTCTGATGACCCCATACAAATCCTTTTTAAATTAGCTTGGTTCCTGACGATAAGAACCAAGCCATTTTTAGAAGGATTTGTATGGAGTCATTAGAGCATAACTGTGGTAATTACTCGCTGACAATTTGCACCAACATTCTGATTTTTAGCAAGGATACATATTTAGTTTTGATGTCTAGGATGATTTCGACAAATTCTATAAGACCCCGTTTACACTAGCATGAGCTGTCTCGGAGTACTCCTGAAGTTCATTTTTGTGACGTCACACTTCGCCACTCTTTTTTGACAAGAAACACGCGCCATAGGCTTTGCAGGTTACGTGAGTCCACAATGACTGACACTAATAGTTGAACTGCTTCTGAGTTGAACTGAGTCATCTGTGACACTTCTGAACTGAGTCATCTGTGACACGTACACTTGTCTCCTTCGCAGGGGTGGGACAGGAAGCCCGACACTACAACAGCTGCGAAGACAACTCACTGTGTACACACTTTGCTGAGAAAGACCTGGACTTTTAAAAATTTAAAAGCCAGTCGAGGATTGAAGTGTATAAGTCTTGATTTTATGCAGTACAAAAACAAATGTGTGAGGAACTTTTTTAAATTTTAAGTTTTTGACAAATTTTTACCCCTTGCCTCTCCCAGTTAGCATTTTTTTCGTAATGTTGTGACAAGCACGTGATACCCGCAATAATAGCCAATATGTTCTTGGAAAACGAACGTAGCCACCGATATGTTGCCACATACTAAGGTTGACCAGAAGAGAAGCTTTCCTGTAAGAGAAATGGTACTTTACGGCCCAAACACGTTGATAAGGCGTTAGTTTCAACTATATGTGGAAAGAAACAAAATGCCATTAAAATTGTGTAGTTTAACAGACATTCGTGTTTGACGGATGAAGAATCACACAAGTCACAAGAAATATAAATTCTCGACTATTTAACTTATGAGAGCAATAGGGAGTAATTTAAGAACTCTAGATTCTCTTTATTACGCCCCTAATCATGGTATTGTCAGAACCAGTCGGAAAGAAGTTATCGTTCAGGACGAAATTTTGTTATGGAGTTGGCCATATTTTGAATGATTTGTGTGCTTCAATGTGGTTCACATACTTACTGGTGTACCTTCATCGAGTAATCAATTTTTCCAATACCGCTGCGGGAACTTTGCTTCTCATTGGGCAAGTGACAGACGCAATTTGTACTCCGATTGTCGGAATAGAGTCTGACAAAACTGGCGACATTAAATATGGCCGGCGAAAAATTTGGCATCTTGTCGGTGTTTTGTGTGTCGCATGTACCTTTCCATTCATTTTCAATTTATGCATCCATTGTGATGATGCGTCTGACTGGGCAAGATTCATGTATTATGTTCCGTTCATTATGATATTCCAGTTCGGATGGGCATCCACGCAGATTTCTCATCTTGCATTGATTCCAGAACTTACAGATGACGACCAAGAGAAATGCACATTGAACGCAATAAGGTTTTTTCAGTTTCAAATTTCCCTTTCAAATTTTAAATCAATAAAATTACATAACATTTTTTATTCAAAACTAATGGCGTAATGCAAAGATGCAGGCTTATTTTTGGTCAAAGAACTTTTTGGTGTATTTTTCTGGAAGGAGCTTAAATTCAGGGGGCGGTACGTGGACAAAAATTTAAAAGCTAGCGAGTTTCAAGAAATTATAAGTTTTTAAGATTCTCTGCTCAAAATTGGTCTCATACTAACTTTGTTAGTTTTTCAAGTGCTTGCAATTGTTGATACTATGGACATCGCATTTATGATTTTGCAAATGACAATAAAACATTAAAATATACCCAACACCATTCTGAATATAACCCTAAGATTTTAGTGATTTTACATTGGAAGATTTTTTGAGTTAAAAAGTTTATTTCTAAATGCCCCTGGGTTTATTTTTTTATGGAGTAGAGTATGGAAAGTATGTAGTACTAAAGCTATTTTTGTTTATGGTTTATTAGTTGTTCCTTTGAATCATGAAGGAGGTACCATTCCAATTTTTTGCCAGATTATATCAAAAGATTCCAAGAGTTGGGGGCAGCAAAACAGAAAGAAATTATGTGGGACGCATTCCAACGAAACCTACTGTCAGTAATTGATCAGATGATTAGGGGAGAGGCATGACACCGAGAATCTAAACTTACACTTTATCTTTAATAAATATGTTTTAAAGAAACATACTAAAGATAACAAGTAATATGGTGTATCACTTTTTTAAATATAAATAATTTAGTAGATATATTTACTGATATTGGATTTGAACTTCCTTCCAGGTATGCAGCGACAGTTATATCAAACATCTTTGTATTTGTGGTAACATGGGTAGTTTTGGAGATTGAAAAACCTAATCAGAAGCCAGATCTTTCAAAGCATTCACAAACTCCAATGACAACCATAGCTCCAACAGATGCGACAGTCTTTATGGTATTGTTTAGTATAGCAGCTGAGTTTCTCATTTAAAATATAAAATATGTTCTCCTTGCCTTCATAGCCTGGTGAAAACTCATGAGGCAAATGTTTGGGAGAATTTAAGAGCAGATCAGTGAAAGCCCGAGATGCAAATGAGGGTTTTCACCTGTTCGAGAATTCTCACAAACTTTGATCCATACAGAAGCCTCTTAAAGAAAGAACTTGAGGTAATTAACCCTTCAAGCCACAAGCCTTTTAGCCAAACATATAGCCTCAAGAAGGGTGGGTTCATTGGACCCCTCCCCAAGATTTTTGTTATGCATGGACTGATTGACTTGAGATTTGGCATGAATGTTAATTGCATGGACTTCGAATTTTCATTTGATACTAATCATGTGACAATTACCTTGTTACCGTGGTGACCAAGGCTTATAAAATGATGGTGGTCACCATCTTGGATTAATTTTCAATTTTTGAGATTTTGTTTAAAACTGTGAGATGTTATAAGAAATGGATAGGAAAGACTGCTTTTTGTGATAGAAATGCAAAATACCTGAAAGAAAATGAAAAGTAACAATTATTTTTTATCTATTTTTTAGAAAAAAATTCTACAAAAGTTTTATAAATATCTAACTTTTGTGACTTTCTGTAATGACATCATCGTGACTTCATAAATAATGATGTCATTTAATTAATGTCAAAACATGTATTCATTATCAAGGAACAGTTGTGCCAAAGCTTTTGGCAGATGGTCAAGGCATTCAGATTTGAGGCCAAAAAAATCGAGGGGGCGTCCATTCGATCCCCCCTTGAGGCTTCTGGGATTAATATATGTGTTCTAATTGGAGCAAGGTTGGATGGGCCTTTCACACTTTGTAACCAGTCATATGAAAATCCTCATACAAAAGGCAAAAGCTCTAAATTTATCAATTTTTTTTTTAATTCTTTTTTTGCAGTATGTGGTATTAATTATTGTTGGTACTGGAATACTGTTTATGGTCATATTCCATGTTGGGGTGAGGGAACCTCGCCGACCATGTACATATAACAAAACAAGTGTTGGCACCAGACGATCAGCCTTCAGCTGGACCAAGTGGTTCAAAGAAATCCAGTTTTATCAGGTGAGAATTAATAATTGTTAAATATCGTAATAATAGCAATAATGATAAATATTGAAAAAAATGGACAACTATTTTCAAAGACATGTTTCGGCATGCTTATGCCATCAGTTTAATAGAATGATAAGTGATATAACGTGTTACAAGTATAAAATGCATAACATGAATAAATTATTTACAATATGATGCAATGCATTACAATACAATGAAACGAAAATTAAAGAGTTAAGAAAGTATTAAAATGATGTAACTGTTTAAACTGATGATGGCATTTATAAGCATGCCGAAACATGTCTTTGAAAATAGTTGTCCGTTTTTTTCAATAATTGTTAAATAGTTACAATTTGTGTGCTAGACGTGTGTTATTTACTTCAAATGGCCAAGTAAGTTTAACTTTAAACCTTGTAAACCTTGTATGAATTGTTTTATAATATAAATCAATTAGTTGGTTATTGTACCAAATGACAAAGATCATGAATGATGTTAATACTTGTAACAAGTATAATTGAAGGGTCTAGTGCTAAAACATCGTAAGTGACTTTTGATGAAATGCTAAATTCTCCCAAGGGTTATGAAGAGATAATGAGGATAAAGTAGGGAGAATTAAGAACTTGATCAAAATTCTTTTATGTCATTTTTGTCTAGTACAAAAACAATGTGATGTTGTAGGAAATGCTGAATTCTCCCAAAAGTTATGAAGAGATAAGAGGGATAATCTAGTGAGAGTTGAGAACTTCATCAAATGTCACGCCATTTTTGCACTAGACCCTTCAGTTATTATGATAAATGTAATTTATAAATTAATTTATTGATAAATTAATAATTAAAATCATTTGATGATCACTAATGATAATTTTCATGGTGTTAATAATAATAATAATAATAATAATAATAATAATAAATATTTAATGATAACTCCCCTGAAGGGGCTTTTTTCAGTATCATGTTGAAATCCCCTTCCCTTCTCTCCCAGTTAAGAATCCCAACTGTTAGGAGGCAAACCAGCTGGCTATTTACAAAGCATTTTCCCTAGTATCACCGAAGCCAAATCTATTCAGTAGTCCGAGTCAGTGATTTGAACCCGGGTCTTCCATATTCAAATCCCCAGCTCTGACCACTGAGCCACGCTGCCTCCACAGTGTTATCATACTAAGAAAAAGGGTGTCTGAGTTCTGCTTCACTGGTACAGTATTCTCAGTAAATCCTGTAAAACATACTAACGTCATTTTGCACTTCACATTTTCAGATTGCTGTCCTATACATGTGCACACGCTTGATTGTAAATATTACACAAGTTTATTTGCCACTCTTTGCTTTGGAGACATTAAACCTTAAAAAGGTATAAATCGATCAATATCCATGAAGTAATATTGATGTATTTTGTTTTATTTAAAACATTTTGTCATTCAATTGACAACTGCCCCAAACTTACATTTTATTTGTTGGTACTTTTTTTAAGATAAAACTCAAGAAATCTTGAGAGAATTTAAAAACTGATCTGAAGTAATTTACATTGTTTTGCACCAGTTGACCCGGCATATTAGTGGATTTGTCTAGTACTGTATTTCTTGGCACATAAGTTAATGACTCTGCATAGTGCACTTGTCTAAAGTACTGTATTTCTTGGCATATAAGTTGACTCAGCATACTAGTGCATTTGTCTAGTACTGTATTTCTTGGCATATAAGTTGACTCAGCATACTAGTGCATTTGTCTAGTACTGTATTTCTCGGCATATAAGTTGACTTGGTGTATTAGTCAACCCAAATTTTCAGCTACAAATATGCAACTTTTTGTAAATGTTCAATATTTTATTGATAAAATGAATCAAAATAATTAGTTTGGGTAGTGATTTGTACACAATAGCAATTCAGTCAAAGTGTTAACTAGAACTGTAAATTCAAGTTTTAAAATCCCTAAAACTCATTCTTTCTGCCATCAAATAAACCAAAAAGTTCCAAAAATTCTTCATGGGAGATTGGTCATTGTATGGGTCAATGTTAGAGCCATCATTTGTTTCTTCTTGATTGTCATTGAGTTCCTGTTGATATTGATATTTAGAACATTTTGGAATGAGAAATAAACATAAAAAAGAGACAATGTGAATGTGTTTTAAGTATTCCAACATGCCACCAATAAGCAAGGTGTGAGATCTGAAAGACAAAAACCCTTTGTTTGTTTGCGTCAAACCTCTTATGGGTAAAAAGAAAGACAAGTAACCTCTTTGCTTTGCTAACAGTAAAATTGATAATAGTTGGTCTTCATTTTTAGTCTTGCAATTGTTTTTCTGGATCCTAGTAGTCTTCGTTTTCAACTACACACCAAGTTTTCCAACACCCTACTGTAAAAACCTTGTTTTGAGAAAATGATCATTTTTAATGGGGTTACCAAGAAAACTAATTTTTCTTGAGAAAAAACGTTTTTCTCTTGCAGCACTCAATAGCCATCTTACCTTTGGTTGTGTATGTTAGTGGCTTTGTCTCGACATTCATTTCAAAACCCTCAAATGAGAAACTGGGAAGAAAGGTAAGATGTGCTCACTAACTTGTATTAACTTTAGTACATGTTGTTGGATCTAGATAAGTAATTAAACAAAATATAAGCTTTGTTGTAATTTATATATGCAAGGACATTTATTCAAAGTACTGATAGTAGCATTTTTTTTCATTTTCAGTTAACTTTCTTTGTGGGTCTTCTGCTGATCATTGGAACTTGGTTAGTTTTATTAAAAAAAACTCTGAACTAGCAAACAAATAATTAGTTTGATTGATAAGCACAGTACATACTGTCATCCAAACTTAAATATTTAGAGCACCATATAACGTATAAAGAACAAACTCCCCTTTTCATGCACGTGACATTCCAGTTGCAAGTGAACCTTATTCTCTCCCACTGTTTAACCTTAAGCATCGAAGAGCTCTATTCACTACTCTCTTCCACACTCACTGACACACAAAATTGATAAAATGATCCAAAGTAACTCTCCTCCCCACTGCATTCATTGTTCAAATAATCCTAATTTCCACCCCTCCCTACTGGGGTGGGCAAGGGTGGTTGGTGCTGGCTCTGCCGAGATTTGAACATTTGTGCAACATTCTTTCCTGCCTAGGCTAACTCAGCTAAAAATTCCAACCCTCCGGGGTAGGTAAATGAGTACCAGTGTCTGGTGGGAGCTAACCTGCAATGGATTAATGCCCCATCCAGGGGGAGTCAACGTCAAAGACTCTCATCCACTTAACACTACAGAAACTGGAGATAAGGCCGGCTTCTTGGGCTACTTGACTTGTAAAGGATTTAATACCTTACTAGGTAACTTAGCCCTACTGCATACCTTAAATTTTCAAATAATCCTTGTTACTACCTCTTTCCTTGTTTAAATGGTCCTAATTACTTCCCCCACCCCACTGCATTCCTTGTTCAAATGATCCTAATTACTTCCCCCACCCCACTGCATTCCTTGTTCAAATGATCCTAATTACCTCCCCTCCCCACTGCATTCCATTTTCAAATGATTCTAATTACTTCTCCTCCCTACTGTATTCCTTGTTCAAATGATTCTAATTACTTCCCCCACCCCACTGCATTCCTCGTTCAAATGACCCTAATCACTTCCTCTCCCCACTGCATTCCTTGTCCAAATGGCCCTAATTACTTCCCCTCCCCACTGTAATCCTTCTTCAAATTTATTGAATTTCAAATGAGTCCTATTCCACTGATATCCATGTTATTGTTATTTAGATCAATTATAATAAATTTTACAATTAAAAACGTTAGTTTCCTGCTCCAGAAGCATAATAAAAGTTAAAAAACTTTTTTCAAACTCGGAGCTCGAGTTTAAAAAAATTTTTTTAACTTTTATAATAAATTTTGTTGTTTTTCTAAGCTGTTGGTCTTATTGGTTGAAGTCGAAGAATGACCAAGTATATGGTGTGGTTATAATATTGGGAGTTGGTGGTTCAACTCTGTTGGTCACTGCACTTACAATGACGGCAGATCTGATTGCAGATAATGTGGTATGCAATTGATTGTTTGTTATTTGTCAAAATTGTTAACTGTTGTTGTACAATTGTTGTCTTTTGAATACTAAATTTTATATGCAAATTCTATCTATTTAGCCTACAGGAATCAATTGACGTTTGTAATTTAAGGAATACAATTATGCTTTATTGTTATATATCAGATTGTGAAACTGTAAAAAAAACATGATACATACACAATTTGTACCAGATGTGAAATTAAAATTCAAAATAAGTACAATATATTAACTACAGACAAATTTTATTAATATTGCCATTTGGGCAACTTACTCAGGTGAATGTTTTCTCAATTTCTTTTCTCTTGCTAAGTTACACTCTTTTTTATATATAGAATGTCTTATTTTTGGGCTGAGGCTGAATGTTTTTAAATATTTTGGGATTTTAACCTGAAATGTTCTTAAAGATGTTCTTAGAATATAATCATATGTATTCGATGTGCACGCTTTTTTAATTTTATAAGTTTTGTTAAGCTCAATAATGATTTTTTTTATCATGTTTAGTTTATGAAACTAAATTTAGTCACTGGCTGCTGTCCAGACACTGTAAGTGTGTCTAAGAATATATGAGCTTTGATATTACATATAAATGTACATAGAGTAAAAGAGAAAATAACGAGTCCTGCAAATTGT
The DNA here is from genome assembly GCA_025331005.2 of Zoanthus gigantus. Classification (NCBI taxonomy): domain Eukaryota; kingdom Metazoa; phylum Cnidaria; class Anthozoa; order Zoantharia; family Zoanthidae; genus Zoanthus; species Zoanthus gigantus. The sequence continues at coordinate 1,322 of JAOBBB020321975.1, read as the reverse complement.
TCTTGTAAAATGTCGATGTATTATTCTAGTTGCAACAAATGTTGCACTATCGATTATTTGCTGATTCCATGATTTTGTGTCACAATGTAACAAAATAAAGTTCTCAGCCATTCCTCAGCCTCGGGTTGGTTCTTAGCATGTTCTTAAATTTTGACCGAATTCCAGCCTGACGTTCTTATAAAAAAGTTTCTTAAAAAAAAGAGTGTAGAATAGTTGGTGTTATCAATAAAGATTTATAGCTTCGTGATGCACTTATGTGGTCTAGTAATACAAAGCAGTTGCTTTGTTTTTGCTCATCTTTTAACCTTTATTAGGGTCAAAAGGTAGTAAATTGAGGCCAAAATCGGTGGATTACCAAGTTTCTCTTTCATGGGGAGTCGATGACTCTGTTTTCTTAACTCTGCCAGAAATAACATAGGAAACAACTCTATTGTCAGTCAGCATGGCAAACATTTATTGGTCCATTTCTAAATTGAACTTTGGCACAGTACTATACTGTCTACAGAAATACTGTATCCTTTAAGTTATATTACTAATATAAAAAGTGCGTTATTAAAGGTCTATATATTTCTTTTGATAAGAACTCTGTAAGTTTCTTAACTTTGTGGAAATATTAATTAATGCAAACCTTCGTATTAATAGCCAATAGTCGTTAATAATTTTTCTCTTACTAGGAAACTAGCGCTTTTGTATATGGTGCAATGAGCTTTGTTGACAAGCTTTCAAATGGTATCGCAATTCAGGTGATACAGGTCATGCAGCCATGCAATGTAATGGGAAAGTAAGTATAATTGTTCGATTGTTACAGGTCTAGAATAGGGCTGGTGCTCAAAATATCACTTTTTAGCAGTTCTTACAAAAATAAAAAGAAAGTTGCTTTTTACACATCAACTATAGATAGCTCAAACGTGCCAGAAGGTACAACTTGAAGGCACTAAAATGGGCTCCAAGGCCACAGTGGCCATATTATAGTGACTCAAGTTAGCTACTAGCACGTTTGTGCTATATATACTTGTCACCATAGCCACACCACACGTATTGCGCTTTGACTGCTATCTTATGTTTTTTGGGAGCCTAGCTTAGCCTATTTGCTAGCTATGCCATGCTGATGAGGCGTAAAAAGATCGAAACAGCTGTCTATGGCTGCTAACACTCATGCTCACTATTTTAATGATAGATTTCATTCAGGGATAAAGCCCGCTACCATAATGCCCAATATAGTGGCTTCAAGTTAGCTACTAGCACAGAAAATTAACTAGCGGTAAACTAGTTTGAGCTGCGTCGGTGTTTCTAAAGAAACAATTTAGTAATAAAAATGTAAA
>JAOBBB020321881.1:0-10533 GCA_025331005.2 Zoanthus gigantus | reverse complement strand
GAACGGTTTTGAGGACGGTACGTCGCAGCCCTTCCTGCTGTCTGTGTGGCCGGATGCGAGTGGAACGCACCAGAGAATGGACCCCTTGGGCGACTCTCGTCACCCTCACCATCCATTTTGATGTGGGACGTTTTTCGATAAATGATTCAACTGAGGCGTCAAAAGCAAACCTTGAATTTGAGGTGGCGCCATGTTGGTTTATGAATGGGGATGTTTGCCACGGTGTCTCCAAAACTAATGAAAAGCAAATGTTCTCGATTTTAATAGGACGAGTTAACAACATTTTTTCACTTGTGAAAAGGTATCGCTCTCGTCTCCTATTGGCCAATGAGTTTTGCATATCAATAATACACTCACTGTTTTTTTTTTTTTATTGTTTTTTCTAAAAAGTGTATTTTTCAAATGTAAAACGTTGAACAAAATAAATGGTGTTGGTTGCTTTTATTTCAATGAAAATTGTTTTCAGCAGGAAAGACCAATATGAAGTCGGCCCTGATAATTGGTACACTAATAATACTGACCGGTAAGTTTCCAATTGGTAAATCATTTAATCGGAAAATAATATAGTTTTAAAATAAATGACAAAAGCTTTCTTGGAAGAGGCGACTTAATGTTTTACCTTTAAAATGGATGAATGAATGGTTGCTTTATTGGCATGACTAATTTACAAAGTATTGCCAAAGATTTACGATATTTATAAGTAATACCGCTCTGAATAAGAACACTAACAAATGAGTTAGAACACTAACAATACTATAATAGAGCTATACTTGCCTGACAGACCATTACCCCGTTGGTGCAGGGGAAGATGAAAGAACCTGGCTACGAGGTTCTAGATCTGTCAGAACGTGCTATCAAGAATGTGATTGAGTGGAAATAGATATCTGAACAGACATAACTCCTGGTATTGGGCTAAATAGAAGAAATGAAAGTTCTGCACGATTCTGCTTGAGATTTTCTTGAGCATGCGCAAATTTTCGCAAGGTTCTCTCAACAGTTTATACCTAAAATACTGAATAAGAACATATATCTAGCGAAATAAACTAAAGTTAAATCATTTTACGATCTCAGTCGCTCATGGGGTGGATCATTATCTTCGGTTACTGTAGTGTAAAGTAATTTTGATAACCGTGACTGGGACATTAATCCATCACGGGTTTGCTCAAAACAAAAACTGGTACTAGTTTTAACAGCCTTGTAAGAATTCAAAACTTCAGTTAATTTTTGACAAAAAAGAAGACTAGTGCAAATCACTTAAAAACTAGGTTGAGCGGGGCTTCGAACCCGGGAGTTTAAAGGGGAAAGCTAAAACTAAGCTACACAAACCAAGCCGTCGATGATCACTTAAGCTAAACAACAAACTTAAACTTATCTTCAATTTCTTTTTACAGATTGCCACAGCATTTCAAAACAGACGCGGAAAAACAATAACTCAAACGATAGACCAAATCAAAGTCTTTTTATATCCGGGATTCCCTTCTTTGTTTCTTACAGCCATCAAAATCTCTTAACATGTGATCACTTGAGAGCCAGGGCTATACAGAGGGAGGTTACCCTGTATGACCTTACATACGGGACAAGCTCGTTCCCATCATGTGCTCCCCCCGGCTGGAACGCTTTCTTCTTTCATTACAAGGTCAAAAAATTCGTAAAGATGATCTCTGATTCGCTTGTCCAAGAAATTGAGTATGGGTATCTTATTAACCCATCTATCGGTTCGATATTTAGGGCCTTGGTTTCAGTTCCCATTGATCACGTGAGGGTAGTTATTTTAGGTGACACGCCTACATCTCGTAAAGGAGTCGCTTCTGGATTGGCATTCAGCATTGAGCCCACTGTTCCAGCGGTTTTAGCTAGCAGCACACACCGTTTGCTTCTCGAAGTTCGCAACGAGGGTTTTTGCGTGAACTCCGAGAATGGTGACTTAACGCCTTGGGGTGGAAGAGGGGTCTTGTTAATTAACAGCGCTTTCTCGATCAGAGCTGGTGGCAGTTCATCTCATTCTGCTCATTCTCAACTATGGCGTCCATTCACAACAGAACTTGTAAAGTTTATCAGTACGTTTGCGAAGCCTTCCGCCTGGATTCTGTTTGGCAAAAAGGCACAGAGTTTTGGCACCCTGATTGATCGCAATAAGCATTACGTCATCAAAGGAGGCGATCCTTCGCCTAGCACTCCATCTATGCAATTCTTCTGTGGAAACTATTTCAACTGTGCCAATAAGTGGCTATCTGCAAGGGGTCGGGGAAAGATTGATTGGAATTTGATACGTAACAGTCCAGCCTGTCTTCCAGTTCCTCACAAATCGTTCATTTACACTACACTTAGCAATGGAGTCGAGAAGTCTAGAGTGACTTTAGAAACAGAATGCAAAATGCGACCTTGCGCCTCAATTTCTTGATTGGTTTTACAACAAATAAACTGCCTGCTGAGATAAATGTTTAAATCTCTCGGCACGAACAATAATATTATTTTCTTCTTGATGGGCGCTTAAGAGGCAAAGATCAATTAACGACGAAACAATAATAAGTAAACATGATATTAAAATAATGCCAGGAGAACTCTGAAAAATATCCGAGTCCCAGATGGGATTTGAACCCACGAACCTCCGTGATCTAGTCGGATGCGGTTAAATTCGAAACCCAAAAATTTTCCCTTGCTCACCATAGAGTCTCCAATAGCTCAGGGACGTTACTAAAACCAGTATGGGGAATGGAGGAATGAGGAATGGAGGAATGAGGAATGAGGAATGAAGGAATGAGGAATGGAGGAATGAGGAATGGAGGAATGAGGAATGGAGGAATGGGGAATGGAGGAATGAGGAATGGAGGAATGAGGAATGGGGAATAAACGTTTTTTAACGTCTTTAAAAAGGACGTTAACTTTTTAACATCCTTTTTTTTTGAAAGAAAAAAAAAGAGGTTAAGAAAGTTAACGAAAACGTTAGCTGGCAAATTCGTGCGCCCTTTTTGAATGGGGTGAGCGTGCACCAAAATCTGAATATGCACGGTGTGCAACTAAATGATGACGCGAGCAAGTTTCTACGCTCTCGGAGTTGAGGATTTTTGATTTTCTAAAAAAATAGCTGAAAACTACCATGAAAAATCTCTCAAGCAATAAAACATACTTTATAATGGTTTACGGGCTCGTTTCACATGAGTGAGTTTCCGTATAAAGCATGCGCGTTTTTCAGAAACTCTGTTTAGGAGAATTATGCATCCAATCAGTTACTTTCTATGTGAAATGATTTAAAGTTACTGCATGTGTTTATTTCTCCATTAAAATCTACTTGACACACTGGTTTGACGCTCATGTGAAACAATAGAAAATAATATCAGGACTCAGGGCAAACTGAATACAAAATGGTCAGCTATGTTATATATAAAATGGTCCATGTTTTAGCTGTGCATCTATCTAGTTATGGATGCAATTGAAAAGTTTGGAGAGCACTCGAGAGCACTCATTACGCTCCTCTCATGCTCTCCAAACTTTCTGCGTGCATCCATAACTCTATAGAGTCTCCAGTAGCTCAGTATAGTTGGAGCATCCAGCTAGATCACGGAGGATCGTGGGTTCAAATCCCATCTCGGGTTTTTCTCCTAGTTTTCTTTGCATCAAATAGCAATAATTGTTCAATAAAACAGAAAAACAATAAATAGTTTATTCAGTTGGTCTTGACTCTTGCGTTGAAGACTTTGTGCATAACTAAGCAGAGAACATTGCAAAAGATGTTTTTTCCTTCTCAGTTGAGGTGAGTATTGGCCGGGTGCGTAGAAACTGAAGTTGATGTTATGTTAGCCTTTCGCTGATGCCAACCGGTGATTCTGAGTCTTTTTTTTTCTAGTTTTTCGACCGTGAAAAAAGACACTCAAGTGCGGGTGTGGCTTCCCGTCTAGAGATGTGCAGGAGCAGACAATGTTTAAGCCACCTTTCCTATGCCTCTCTTTAACTGAGGTGAGCAGCGTGGCTCCTGAAAAAGCCTTCTCAGTCAGCTTGGAAGCTACCAAAGAAGACTGCTCCCAGGTCCCGGTTTTTGATGATTATCTATCCAAGCCCGCCTGTGTACAGATACAAATTAGTGCCTTCCAGCTGTTTGCTCTATGCGAATCAGTAAGAAACACATTTTGATGAGGCACTTTAACACAGCTTACAACAATTATTCAACATGGAAACACATTCCTACTGCTAAAATGGTAACCTAGCTTTGTCATCAAAGCTGACCCGGTTAGCCGGGAAATTCAAGTTTGTATTTTCCATGTAAAAACGGTTCTCGTCGCGTTACATAGAAAGTAAGAAAAGTTAGCTCGTCCCAGGTAACTCGGTTAGACGGGTGGCCCCTCTACCCGAGACACCTTTTCTCCTATTTAAAAAAGGGCCTTTTAGGAAGAAATGCTCTCTATAAGCGTGGTATTTGTGTTCATTTTAGTGGCTGCAAGCATCTAGTGCTAGTACACTTGCATGAGTTATTAATTCTCGTCATTATCTTTTTAGTCACATTTCTCAATCATTAGCAATTAGTATGTTTTGACGAATCGTCAGTTTCTTATACTATTTATCTATTCACGGCAATGTTTTAAACATCTTAATCGCGAGTTGTCTATATTATATTTTCAACAAATCTCTCTGCTTCAACCACGATTCGCTTTGTATGTACGTATTATAAAACAATTTCACACATTGCTAATAAAAGCGGAAACTGTATTTCGTTTATTGAAGTACATGTTTTGCAAAATAATGGTTTCGAACTAGAACTAGAACAAAACGCAAAAAAAGTCGAATACCAATATTTTCCCAGCAATCTGTCAGTTGCAAACTAAACTAAATCATGAATGCTCAACAATTCAAAAGAATAGAATTACTACTTTGCCATTTTTGTGTTGCGAATTTAGTTGATATATAGAAATCGCTTTTATCTCATTTTGGCTCTGTGCATACATGTTTGGTTAGTGCAGGTGTTGAAACTTAAAACTTCGTTTTTTAAAATTAAAAACTATTTCTTTTTTTGACCGCGGCCTGTTCCAAAGTTAATTAATCAAAGGGCTAAACCTTTTCGAGAAATAGTCAGAACTAAATAACCAGGTGAGAAACATCTATATATACGTCTAATATACTCTGAAGGTCGATACCGACTATAGTTACTTTAATAACAGTGGGCTTAAAAAATTTCTACTTGAAGATCAGGTAACAGTTTTTTTGCTGAACATCAAAGGTTACTGAGAATTAAAAACACTGTGATACAATACTGTTTGGAAAAACGTTTCAAATGTGACACTTTGATGAAATCCAAAAAATAGCTAGCTACAAACGCTGTGGCAAAAACTTTCAAACGCGAATAATCGCAAAGGATAATTCGATCTCTACTATTTTTTTCAAAGATAATTGAGTTCTGAGACATTATCAAAAATATTGTTTATTTTGTCCTTTAGTTTCTTCTAAACTCAATCATCTCCAGCATTTATGATCGCCGAATCATCGTTCTGATCGTAAATTCTTGTAATTCAGTTCTAAGAGATACAAAAAGGCGACTTTGTTGTTATGTTACCAATGAATGAATATGAATCAGTACTAAATAGCTTGTTACCTTGAAGTTGAACAACACGGTGATTTAAAATCTGTTAAACTTGAGTATAAGAACAGCCAAGAAGCTCAACCAGATGCATGCTATATTTTTTATATGTTTAAGAATTTTACTACGCGTAACCTAGAAAATTCATAAGTTGAAACTTTTTAAAGTATTATTTCCGCCATTTAAAAAAATAAATAAACGTTTCAGGCATTAGCCCTTCGTAAGAGCAATTCATGTACAAATTCGTACCGGCGATGTTCACCTTTACTTTCACTTTCACTTTTACCTTTACCTTTACTTTTACTTTCACAATTATTACCTTTGGCTTCATCTTGGTTTTCATCTTTACCTTTTACCTTCACCTTAAACTTTACCTTTACCTTTTCCTTTACTTAACTTTTACGTCATCTTTAAGTTTCTTTTACCTTTACCTTTACTTTTACCTTTACCTTTATCTATACTTTTACCTTTACCTATATTTTTACCTTTACCTTTACTTTTACCTATACTTTTACCTTTACCTTTACCTATACTTTTACCTTTACCTTTAATTTTACCTTTACCTTTACTTTTATCTTTGCCTTCACATTTACTTTCAATTTTACCTTCACCTATACTTTTACCTTCACGGTTTTAATTTTAATTCAACCTTATTCTAACCTATGATCCTCTAGTTACATGGGTTCAATACTTACAATACCTCAATACTTACAATACCTCAATATTTACAATACCTCAACATTTACAATACCTCAATATTTACAATACCTCAATACTTACAATACCTCAATACTATAGTCTGCACACAGCCTATTTATTACTGAACAGAAACATGGCTGTTATTTAATTCTTTTATGCTGAACAGAACGTCATCAGTTGTCAAGTCTACACTGATTAACACAGAAATAGGACAAGCAAATCGCCACAGAAAGTAAACCACATGCCCAATCACACTTTTTCTTAGATATGACTCCAGGCAATACCGTAGGTTCGTACGCTGGTTTGCGTGTAATATTTGGTATTATTGCAGCTCTTGCATTTCTCAGCAATGGAGCGTTGATTTACATCATTATTCGGAAGAGGGCAGTGCTGTGCTCTTCATACAATGTGTTAATACTGAGTCTGGCGTTAACGGATATGATAACAGGTCAGTCATTATTAAACAATCCGTCTATTTACGTATATTGCGTGTCATCATAGAAATATATGCTAAATTGTTCCAGGAGCTTATACGATTATAGGACACTTCCCCTTATCTTCCCGTTGCATACAGAGATTTTTTACTGGGTTGCCTGTGGCAAACCAGTTTTAAAATTTTGTTCTTTAAGCCAGAAATTAGCTAGAAATTGGAATTCTTGCGCAAGGTTTACCAAAGTTGGATATTCACACAATTTGTAATTGAAAGGCATAATATCTAAGTTACATGGTAAACCATGGGGCAAGAAGGAAAAGAGTACAATGACAGCGTTTCACAGTCATTCTAGTCTGATTATTAAAGTTGGACTGAGAAGATTATGCAAACATACTAATTTAAATATCTGTCTATCCAAGGTGTGTTCATTGCAGTAACTCCATCCTTTATCGTCAGTCTATCCAAATATCCAACTCCACAAGGCACATTTGGACATTTGTTCTGCAAACTGATTGGTTCGCAGTTTTTTGTTTACGCATTAGCCAAGGTGTCCGTCTTCACTGTTACGTGCTTGGCCCTTGAGCGCTGGTACTCTGTGATTAAACCAACACGTTACAAATCTAACTTCACCAGAGGACGAGTGTATGGGTACATCGCTTTGATCTGGCTATTTAGTCTAGCATTCAACTCACACATCCCCTTTGGAATGAAACACGATGAGCTAAGCGGGCGCTGTATCTGGATAACTACCTCGTACAGGAAAGAAATTGTTATCACAACATACACTATTGTGACGTTTATTCTTCCAACGTCTGTCACGTGGACAGCATTTTTATGTATAGCGGTTGAATTGCGTGACACGTTCAACATTCCCAAGACAAAGCTGGGCCTGGCAAAAGCTCGACTCCTTCGTACATGTGTTCTCGTTGCGTTACTTATGACACTTTGCTGGTTTCCTAACCAGTTATATTATACATTAACGACGTTTGGCGTGATAAAACTCGAGACTCCGTTCCATCATTTCACCATCGTTCTTGCTATGTCTAACAATATTGTTAACCCGTGGATATACTGCATAAGCAACAAGGCTTATAGAAACGGTTTCTATCATATTTTTATAAACACATTTAAAAGTCTATCCCACAGACAAACATTCAAGGTTCCTGGTGATGGTTTAAAAATGGAAAGTATCTGTAAGTCTAACCCTCGCCTACGGTATCTAAATAATATTGGAAGTTTGGATGACATAACATGTCCTCGGATTACAGAGTCACAAAATGTGATCAGCCAATTAGAAGGCGTTTTGCAGCTTGAGTTTCCTGTTTCGCCCAAGCAACCTAGATTCATCGGTCAAGAAAATAAACTAGGGTATGTAAAAGATAGTAATGATGCGGCACATTCTGTTGATAGTGACAAATGATCTGAACTAAAATGGTACACTTCTTCTCCCTTACCACATCGCAATAATCAAAAGATATGGAATCTAAAGAGCAAAAATCTGATAGTTTCTGTATTGGATTGAATTTTTTTTACAATGATATTTTAAACAATGGCAGGCTGTCAAAATATTTTCCCCTGAGTCGTGGAGTAAGGTATTGTTGCACTCTTTCCCCTTATTTGTTTTTTATAGCGGCAGAAATATTAGGAAATGCTGTAAGACCAGCAATAATATTAAATCTAAAGTATTACAGTCGAAAATACAAAATTTAAAATCTATTAATTAATATGTTAATGACATCACTGAGCAATGAAAGAGTGTCATACGGCATGCAAAAACGACATTAACGTATTGACCTTTATATGACGTAATAATGTGAAAAACTAATTGAATTTCTAATCAATGAGAAATGAAGTAGGCATATATAGGGAAACGAGAAACAGATTTGAAAATCAAATATTAGAGCAAACTCAGTGAAAACAACAAGTCTGTGACTAGTACTATTTCTACAATGAATAATCTCTAGTTTTCTGCCACTGAATAAGAAAGAACGCCAATAACAAATTTTCAATCGATGCTGCCAAATGCTTTTTAAAAACGTCTAAAGTCGTTTTCATTGAGTAAATACGTTTTTTGTTATTTTGCTCAATTTCGCATAACCGATCGCGGCAAGATCGAGCCACTGTTTTGACTTGAACTGAAATAAACTGAAACAAAACTGCAATATGTGCGAATATTTTTATTGTATATAGTAACTTATTTAAAAAAATAATAACGCTGTAAGATTTGGTTGAGAAACGTTTTTTTTGGAAGAACCATCGTGTCAGTTAACCTTTTTTAAATTTTGTTTTAATTTTTAACGACTATAATTTATAGGGATTATCCAACTGTTCCAATCCAAGGCCGTACTTTTCATGGGCTAGGCAAACTTTTGGGTCTGTTATATACAACTCTTTTTTTTTCTTTCTTTCTATTTTTTGGTATTAATAGGAAACAGTAAATTTCCATCGAAGCCGAAGGTGGCAAGTTTTTCATTTTCTAACAACTTCAGTCAGAAGTTTTTGAATTAATATTCTTAAAATTTCAATATCCCTTAATCACGATAACCTTTCAGTATTGTCAAAGCATTTTTAAAATTACAAAAATATATGATGCAATTTACTCTAACAATCGTGAAAATATTTGGCGTAAAAATCTTTTTAACAATTAGAATACGACTACGAGCTCGAAATTTCTATCGATTGGCGATAGAAATTGAGAGCAAATATTCTAATTGTTTTAGTAGAAATCTCTGAAGAAGAGACAAAAGAATAACAATACTTTTTTCGATAAACAATTATCGAATCTATTCAAACACCCAATGCTGATGCCACCAGCGACTATTCTTCGAGTGAAACGGTGAAATTGATATACTTCAAATTCTTTTATTTTTCTCTTACCTTTGAGATTTTTTAGACCGTATTTTCTTGCTATTTTAGTTTTCTCTGGAATTGCTTTTTGAATAAGAACGTTTAATTCCTCTTCCAAAACGTCTTCTGAAAAGCGGGAAAGGGTCGCCATATTGAATTACTTGTTTTCATCCCTCAGACATAATCTATCACCTGACAGATAGTGAGTACGGTAACCAATCAGATTGCAGTGTTTGCGATAGATATTGAGTAGATATCTACTAATTTCCATTATATAGCATTGTACGTAGCTGGTACAGTCACGTATTGCTACATACGATCCATTGAAATTCTCGAACCTGTCAAATCTTCAGCCTTTTCTCACTTGTACGTTTGAACAAATCGCACCCTGAGTGGTCGTACAAAAACGGTTCTTTTAAAAATGTTCATTGTAAGCAAAGAAATTAACAAAATATTCTCACGATGTTGTGTGAAGAGTTCAAATTGAAAGTCCATCGCTATCGCAAGGCTCTTGTTATTCCCTTAATGATGCTTTTAAGTTTGTGTAATTTTTCAGCCAAAAACCTTCAAAAAAGGCAATTTTCTCTAACTAAAACTCAGTAGAAGGAACATTTTATCTCTTTTGTTGAAAAAACGAACATTTTGTTGACCGTTCTAAGTACATTTTACATAGTCTTATGGTGTTGTTAGTTTTCTTTCGTTCTGGGATAATGCTCTTCTCTCCATCGCTTTGATCAGCTGGATCGGCCATTGAAGGGGGAGGGGGTTCAACTATTCAGTTTGTTGAAGCAAAATACAATCAATCGCTAAGCATGCCCCCTAAAATCATGTTAACATGATCAAGCTTTCAAACACCAAAATATGTTAAATAAAGGTTTCTGAACGAGGTGTAATACTTTTAACGTATAGCGATTTAAAGTTTTTTTTGAGATATATGAGAATGTATAGTTAAATGTTTCTCATTTCTTATCTCCAAACACTTCTAATT